>CABHPQ010171094.1:11457-38634 GCA_902168405.1 Peromyscus aztecus
GTTTTTTAAAGATTTATTTATTTATTATGTATACAGTGTTCTGCTTGCATGTATGCCTGCAGGCCAGACAAGGACACCAGATCTCTTTACAGATGGTTGTGAGCCATCATATGGTTGCTGGGAATTGAACTCAGGACCTCTGGAAGAGCAGCCAGTGCTCTTAACCACTGAGCCATCTCTCCAGCCCTCACTTAATTCTTCTATTCTACCTTTCCCTTTATCCTTTTACAACAATAGACTCTGTAATTTCTTTGAATATCCCTTCCTCGGACTTGATCTGTCACAAGCTAGCTAACCTTATCTTACCTCAGTCAAAATGGCCAAGATCAATTAAAAAAAATGATAGCAGATGCCGACGAAGTTGCAGGGATAGAGGAACACTTATTCATTACTGACAAGAGTGCAAACTGGTTCAGGCAGTATAAAATTCAGTATGAAAGTTCCATAAAAACTGAAAATTGACCTACCTCAAGATCCTGCTACATCATTCTTGGGCATACACCAAAAGAATTCAAGGTCTATTACAGAGATACGTGCTCAAGCAAGCTCCTTGCTGCTCTATTCACAACACCAAAATGTGAAACTAGCCTATAAGCTGATGGAAAGATAATTAAAATATGGTGTATTTACACAGTGAAACATCATTCATCTGTTAAGAAAAAGGAAATTATGGAATTTGCAGGTAAGTGGGTGGAGCTAGAGCAATCATCCTGAATGAACTGGAAACAAAAGGTCAAATGTTGCATTTTTCTCTTATATATGGATTTTAGTTTTCAAGCTTTAGAGGTGTATGTTTCAATCCTTTCAATTAATCTTCCAGTCTTGGGTTGGTTTTATCCAAAGCCATGGAACTCATAGATATTCCCTTTCTTTTATAGCATCTTAGGAAATATAAAAAGAATGTACTTGTAAGAAATAAAAAGCAAGTACAAGGAAGAAAGAAAATAGCCCAATAAAAATTAGAACAGTAGGAAAAATAATTCAAAGGTTCCACAAGAATTATTATGAAGACATGGATGGCAACATGGCTGATTGGGTATTGGTGCTTGCTACCAAATCTGACAACCCAAATCCCCAGGACTCACCTGAGAAGTAATGAGCTGACTTTCACAAGTTATCTTCTGACCCCATGTGCCACATGGCACACTCACTTCTGTACACACACACACACACTCACACACACACACACACACACACATACACACGCCCATACCCACACATACCCACACACACTGTAAAGAGTTATGAAGAGAAATTCTTTTGACACTGCCATAACGTAGAATAAAATCAGCCCTGCGAGTGGTTAGCCTTCCTAACTGAAAGCTGTGGAGGACTCTGAAATGGAACTAGAAGAAGTCTTCATGGTGCTGAGAGAGAACTGAGGGTGGGTGGTTAGGAACAATGGTTACATGCTAACAAGAAGAGAGAGGAAAGAGCCATAACTTGTCCCGAGAAATCTCTGGCAGAAACAGGGTTAAGGGCAATGGAATGCAAATGTGAGGCTAGAAGAGAAAAATCAATAACTCTATTGACAGAGGCAAAGGCGGGCAAGTTAACAGCAAGGATGAGTGGCCTGCCAGGACAAGTGAGAAAAATAAGACTGATTGTTGGAGAAGTATAGAAAGTCCCTTCCCATGAGTGCTTTTTATACAGTCATGCTTTCTCTCTCTTAAAGTTTTGAAATTGTAGTTCTGCCTACAAGAACACAGAAGCTTCCGGAGGCATGAGAGTGTGATGACATTTGTTACATAAGTTAACATAGTTAATAGGCTTCCCAGGTATGCTTGAGAAGAACACAAAGAAAACTAAGTCTGTCCAACCTTCATTCAACATTTATTTCCTTTTAACTAAGCTTTTATCATGTTTGGCACAAAACAACTTCCTTTGCCTTTCAGTGTTCTAAGATTCTGAACCACTTCAAACCATGACTCTTCTGGAAGCAGTGTCCAAGATTCGACATAAAAAGAATGGCAGTAATTAATGTATTTCATTTCAAAACAAAACTAATACGACTCAGAACAAGAAAGGTGCAGACCATGCAAAACAAACCTAAAGGTCACGTGTCAAGTGCAAGAAGCTCTGAGACTCGACAAGCGTATTGTTGCACAGAGGAAACATGATGTTTCCTTCACAATTACACTGAATGTTGTCATTTCTCTCTGTAAGCAAGGTCCTCTACATTTACAGACACGATGCTTTAAAGAACAATGATACGATATTCTTTTTTTGAAGTAATTATGTTGGGTCAGCAAAATTATTGTGAAGGACGGATGTCACGAATTAACATAAAAACATTTGACCTAAAAAAAAATGTATGCATTGGGCTGGAGAGTTGGCTCAGCATCTGAGATCACTTGTGTCCTCTTGCAGAGGACATGGGCTAGGTTCCTAGCACTAACATGGTGGCACACAACAGCTTTTAACTCCCATTGCATAGTATACATACATACATGTAGGTAAAACACTCAGGCATATAAAATAATAAAATAAATAAATCTGAAATAATTGTAATTATTACTAAGAATTCCCTCCACAATTTGAATGTTTCCTAATGTAACTCCAACCTCAATAATGCAGTAACTCTAGCCAGTATTCATACTGGCTTACTACCATAACATTTTAGACTCAGAAAAATCCCAATGTTACATATAACTATTCAATGAAAACATGGAATCAAATTATATTAATTTCTGCTATAATGTAAAAATTGAGTTGCTATCAGCTATAATAATACAAAATACTTTCTAAATGGCCTTGATACTACTACTCAAGCACTGAGGCATTAGATAACCATATTGTTAAATCATACTATATCTTTTTGAAAACTTTATAAATGTATACAATGTGTCTTCGATCATACCTCCAACTGGCTGCAAGACTCTCCAATTATCTTTTCTAACTTTATGTTCTCTTTTTATATTATCTATTCATTTACTTTAAATTTGTAACTTATCCAGTCTAATTAGTGCCACTGTCTACAAAGACCTGGCATCCTCCATGGGAGCATAGGTACCTACCAGTGGCCATACTCCTAAATGAAAGCAGCTCTCCTTCTTCCAGCAGCCATCAACTGGCAATATCCCCTCAGCTACCCCTACCCAGTACCCATGAGAATTTTTAACTGGTTGGTTGTCCTGCAGATAGTGTGCAGATAACCAGAGCTGCTATGAGTTCATGTGTTCAACAGCCATGGCATGCTTAGAAGACAGTTTCACAGCACCCATTCCCATCTTCCAGCTTCATTATCTTTCCAATTCCTGCATCACGATGTTCTCTGAGTCTTGGGAAGGGAGTGTTTATAGAGATGCTCCATCTATGGCAGAGCATTCAGTCACTTCTACTCTCTTGGTTGGCTTTGAGGCCTGTTCCACAGGAGGGGAATCATGCCTAGTGCTTTAAGCATGGTCAAAAGCCGTCACTAGGGAAGTCAGGGACCCTCAGGAAGAACCCAACAAGATAGTTATTGTGACTAATTTTGGAGAAAGTTTCATGAGATACTGAGAAGAAAGTACATTCTTTAGTGTTTGGGTAGACTATTCTGTAGATACGCTAATTCAATTTATAACGTTTTATCTCCAATGTTTCTCTTTTTAGTTTTTGTCTACAAAACCTGTCTATTCGTGATAGTGGGGTATTGAAGTCGTCCACTATCACTGTGTTAGGGTCAATGTGTGATTTTAGCTGTAGTAGTATTTCCTATACGAGCTTAGGTGCCCTGTGTTTTATATATAAATATTTAGAATCCCTATATCCTCTTGGTGTATTTTCCTTTGATGGGTGTGTACTGTCCTTCTCTATCTCTTCTAATTAGTTTTGATTTGAAGTCTATTTTGTCATGCATTAAGCTTGTTGCACCTGCTTGCTTCTTTCATCCGTCTGTTTGGAATACCAATTTCTATCCTTTTATTCTGTCCTTGATGATGAGGTGTGTTTCTTGGATGCAGCAGAAAGATGAATCCTGTTTTCTGATCCAATCTGTTAATCTTTTTTTTTTTAAAATGGGGAATTGAGAACTTTAATATTGAGAGTTATTAATGAACAGTATTCCTTGGTTGATATTATTTTCTTACTGTTCTATGGAGTTTTCACACCTCTTTTGAGTTACTGTTCTGGGATTATTTATTCTTGTGTCTTTTTGTTGTAACTAACATCTTCAGACTCATGTTTTCTCTCTAGTGCCTTTGGTAGATGTTGTTTGGTGGGGAAATCTGCTTAAATTAGTGTTAGTGTGGAATGTTTTTTTAATCTGTGCATTGTGACTAAGCGTTTTTCTGGGCATAGTAATTTGCGATGGAATTTGTGGTCTCTCAGAGCTGTTGAACTTGCTTCTTCAGGCTTTCAGAGTCTTCACTGAAAAAAATCAGCTATTATTTTAATGGGTCTTCCTTGATATATGACATAGTCTTTTTCTCTTGTAGCTTTTAATAGCATTTCTGAGTTTATTATATGTTTGGTGTTTTATTATGTGTCATAGGGAATTTCTCTTCTTGTCCTGTCTGTTTTGTGTTCTGCATGCTCCCTGTACCTAATAGTCATCTCTTTTTTAGATTGGACATATTTTCATCTATAATTAAAAAAAAATATCTTCTGTTCTCTGGCCCAGATTTCTTCTTCTTCCTCTCCATCTATTATTTGTGTTTTTGTTCTTTTCAAGTGTTCTACATTTCTTAGATGTTTTGTCCCTGGATTTTTTTTTTCTAGATTGAACATTTGCTTTGACTCAGCTTTTCATTTCTTCTACCTTGTCTTCAAGACCTGAAATCTCTCTTTCATGTCTTTTAATCGGTTGGTGAGGCTTACCTCTGAGATTTTTTTGTTTGACATCCCTTTCCAGTTATTTAAGTTTGGTTTTTCTTTAGTGGTTCTATTTCTTTCTTAAATTCTACTTTCGTGTCTTGAATTGTTTTCATTATTCCATTCAACTGTTTGTGTTTTTATGGTCTTTACTAACACATTTATTTATAACCTCCTTAACAGTCTTGAACAACATTTACGACCGCCATTTTGAAGTCCTTGTGTGCTTCAGCCAACTTGCTTTTCTCACGGCCTATTGCAAGAGGGTTGCTGGAATCTAGGCATCTGCACTTATGGCACTTTGGAGTGTTTCTTGGCATAGATATCTGGTCTCATGTTTGTTGAATGGGTGTTCTGGTTTTCGGTTGCTGTTGCCCACTGTGGGTCATTGCCTAGTCTGGTCACGGGTGGTTCCTCTTAGAGACTGGTTCTGCAGATTGGCAGGTGTCACAAATGAATGCATATAGCTAGAGGGAAAGGCTGAAGGGGGAGGCAAGAGAGAACTAGGCAGCTGTCAGAGAAGCTTTTTACTGTAGTGTGTGGTAGTTGATGTAGGGACACATTATTGGGTAAAGCATCTCGGTTGGGGGAAGCTTATTATTGAATAATTTTAAAACCGGTGTGCTTTCCATTTCTTGTTGTCTTTGAATCGATCTTTCATTAGGCTGAGTCCAAACTCCTAATGCATCCAGTGATGACCCTGAACTTCTGATCCTCCTGCTTCCACTTCCCAAGTGCTGATGTGTACCACCACACTGAGTTTTGTGCTGTGGGGGGCTGAACTCAAAGCTTTGAATACGGTAGGAAGGCACTCCAACAGCTAAGCTACAACATAAGCTTCTAGACATAATGCTCTAAGGCTCAAATCGCATCTTCTGATTTGGGACCCTCTTTTACCACAGTGCCTAGGGTTATTTGTATGTTAGCTACTGTACAATAGATGTGTAAGTAACTGCTAGGGACTTTGTATAGTGATCCAACACTTGACTCCTTATATGCTTATTATCAGTGCATGTAGAGATTTTTCAATAAAGTAGAAAGCAGTATCAATAATTAACACTTTGCAACTTCTAGTTGAGGGTTTCTTTTTATTTTCTTCTTATACACAGATATAGCAGGAATTACGATACTAATTATTGATTTGATTATTATTAAATTATTTCTATTTTAATATTATGAATGTTCTAAGAGGAACCAAAAGAAATCCTGTTAAAATGATCCTTTACATAGTTTTTCATGGTGGCATTTTCAATACTTCCACACTTAATATTTGCCTTGTGGGTTAACTGCTACAAAGTTAAAATCCAAATCCAAATTGAAACTTGTCACTTTGAAAATCCCATGCTCTGAAATAACAAATAATTTCAATATTCTATGCTAAGAATAATTTTCAAGGTATAATGAAGCCTAGTGTCAAATTGGAAAGTCAGGGGAATACTTTCCTGAACTGTCTTTTTTTCTTTTGGGTATAATAGGGTAATATAAAATGTGAAAATACAGTGCCTTACTGTGCCATCTGTTACATCATTGCTGTTAGCTGAATACACTTCTCTATCCTTGTGTAAAGAAAGGAGATGAGTAGGACGTGCTTCATGAGGAAGTACATGCTTTAAATAGATATTGTATAGAGTCTAGACCATGGGTCCTGAGACACATCTTGCACAAAATGCTCATTTTTTTGTTATGTTAAATACTACTCATTATAAGGTTTTCTCCAACAGAGTGACACTGAGAATGTCAATCACTCCAAGACAAGCCCCATGTTCAGGCCTAGTTGACTAATACAGGATGAACTCCACAGGTTTTATGTGTGTATGTGTGTGTGTGTGTGTGTGTGTGTGTTTTCATTTGGCTACAATTTGGTGGATTTTTTTGGGGGGGTTGTTTTCTTTGTTCTGGGGGATTTTGTTGTTGTATTTGGTTTTTGTTTGTTTTTTGATGAAGAACATAAAGTTGGCTGGGTAGGGAGGGGGAGAAAATCTGAATGGACTTGGGGGAGGGGAAGAATATGATCAAAATATATTTAAATTTAAAAATTGTTTCACATAATTAAAATATGGGTTATGCATTCTAGACCTTATTATAATATGAACTACATATATCACACTTTAGTAATGTATGCTAAAATTACATGAAATACTATATGTACATGTAATACACATATGATTTGTGTATGAAATATTTTCACATTTCATATTAATATTTATTGTAAGTTCTACTCTTAATGGTATTTTAATTATCACTACTTCTCTTTTTTATAGTACTATATCCCTGTGACATTTATATTTTTAGAAATAACTATATCTACAATAATGTAAAGCATTTTATGGGTTAGTTAGTTATTGGAGTTCTATGTTGTTTTCCAGTTTACATAACAAGATACTGTCAAAAAGGAATGAAAATGAAAATTTCTGATACCAAAAATATTCTTATAGGGTGTTTTAAAGAATCTGTCTACTTCAGCTGTGAGGTGAGAAAACTCTGTAGGAGAAAGGATGTGAATTAAAATAGGAAATAAAGCTGTCGGACTGAGCATATTGATCCAATAGTTTATGGTCTTTCCCCTGGAATCCTACACATGTCAGCTATGATTTCAGCACCACGTGTGTTGTTTGTACCATTCAGCTTCCACTGATGGGCTGGATTTGATCATGTAGACTTATGAAATCCTTTCCCACAGTGTAAGTGGGAGAGAAATTAAGAATGGTTATTATAGTTTACCTTCATTGCCAATGTTGTCAATTACAGGACCACGGTTCATACTGTCATCAGCTGAGATTAAAGGTGGAGTTAAAGGTCTCCATATATCAGAAAGTTAAAGGAGGAATAATAAGGGAGGAAATCCTGTGTAAGAACATTTATGTAGCTCCAAACAAATGGACTTCTCTTCCATCTTTTTAATTAAATAAGCAGCTGACTAGCAAAGCCACAGTCTTAGGGATTGCGAATATATCACTTTCTCTCCATGGAGCTCTGGAGGCAACAGGATATGAAAATAAATGGAAGCCAGCATTCACTTCTGGCAGGAAAGCCATGTATCCGGATTCTGAACTGTACGAGGGACAGAGATTGGACAAACATCGTTTCAGAGTAGCATTTTTTTTTTAACCAAGAACAATGTAAAGCATTATTTTACATCTTGACTGGTTTATACAGAAAGAGCTGGAAACTCCAAATAAATGCATTTGGTTTAAAGAAGATGGAGCATGCTTGAATCACCAGATTGGTGTATTTCTGGGAGCTAAGTAACATTTACCCCTCAGAACTATTATCACATCAAAAGTAGATAAGTTGGTTAATGAATTTTTCTGAGTCCTTTTAAAATGTGCCTATCATGGACAATACAACATTTATGTATATTTTCCCTATTATGTTGGAAGAATCACACATATCTGGGTATTATTGTGCTGTTTATATTAAATTTAACCTCCAGTCAGTCACAATCCCACAGGACAAATGAAACTTAATTGTGAACTTATCATTTCAAAAACAGCACCTTTCTAAAATTCAGGTTGCAATTGAACTGTCATTATATCAGTATCAGGTAGTGAAACCTTCTGGTGGTGATTTGGTCATAAATATTCTATCTTTTTCAATGTCTGAATGTCTTGACTCAAGTATTGAGTCCTCATCACAGCAATGGGTTCCTGATAAAATCAAGGCATTAGCATAACTCCCTATTTTGTCTTGAATATCCCACTTCGTTCATATTATATCAGAACTCATCAAGTCTGCTTTCAGATACCAGCAGCATTCCTTTGGACTTCCCATCTTCCAGAACTGTGAGCCCAATAAATCTATTTTTGATAAGTTTCAGAGTCTCAGATGTTCTGCTATTGAAACACCAAATGAATTCCCATCAAATCCAAGGAGGGAAATATCTCACAGGACTGGTGAAGGCAAGTAAGCTTTCAGAGGAAGACTCGGAGAGCCAGAAGTAGTCTTGGGTTGTTACGCTGTAGCAAGGGATAGTTTAAGGATTAAGGAATAAAATTCAAAAATTAAGTAAAAAAACAAACAAACAAAACAACAAAAAACCAACTCCCCAAATATTTCAACATAGAAAAATGAAGCAAGATAACGAAGTCTTTAGAAAAGACAGAGCCTCTATTCAGCTGTAATGACAGAATCAGTCAGTCCCACTCATTACTCCACAACACACATATTGGAATTTTGTGTTCAGATCTGACACATTATTTATAGCAAAATATATCCACAAGAAAAAAATGATAAAGATAGTAAAGAGATGTGAAGCCTTATGATGAAGATTCTGTGAATATCTGGGCTGAAAAATGAGGCTATTTGGGAAAACACTTCTAAGTATTGAAGAAAAACATGAGGAAAGGGAACTGGGGTTTTTCCGTGTCATCCCAGGGGATAGGATTAGAAGAATAGGCATTTGTTTTCAACCTAGGAAGTATTTTGTTGTTTAATACCAAATTAGCATTACGTTTGCCTCATGTAACTAGGAAGAGCTACGTCAATGGAGGTGTCAAAGGAACCCTAGCTTACAGTTAGAATGAATGCTGAGGGACCCAAACACGGGTGACAATAAAATGCCAGCCTTCGGATCATGATTATTATACCAAGACTCTCCCACTCTACAAACTTAACTGTAGCTAGATTTCACTCAGTTTAATCACACAAAAGAGTAAACTGGGAAAGGGTTGACATTGCAGCTAGCATTGCATGCTGAACTAGCAAACCCATGAGGGTCTTCATAACTTCCCATCCCTAAGTTCTCACGGAGAAATTTATTTGAAAATCTGATCAGGACATTTTAATCATCTCAAAAAGTTTCTATTATTTATATTCACATTTTAAAACAACTTAGCTTGGAATTGTCAAGGTACAACTTTGGTTTTTTATGTCTTTGCTATTTTAGGAAAGACACAAGCTGGCAGGACTTCATTCTGGTCCACACATCTAAGAAGTCATTACCCAGTGCCTGGCTCCCAGGGAACAGGACAGTGGAATCTGAGTTGACTTACAGAATTTGAACAGAAAGATCAGATCTGTGGTTAATGTTGTAGAATAAGTCACAATAATAAGGTCTTTTGTGTTCTCCATAATTTTTGGGAGAATCCAATACTCTTAATGCCCAAACAATTGAGACTTACTACTTTATAATGCACTTAAAAAATAATTAGACAATTGTCTCATTGTATGGCTATGTGCCAATGTATTAAACCAGTAATTTATAATTATTTGCTTCTCTATTTTGTTAACCTTAATGAAAATGATCTGCTAATTGATATTTTCTTAGCACCTTGGAACTTACTTAGAATGTAACCTAACTGACAGTTGGCTCTTCTCTCCCTCCCTTCAGCCGCCCTCAATCTCTGTCACCTCTCTGCTTCACCAATAGGACTTTGTTATGGTGCTGGCCCTCTGCCTGCCACTTCTCTACAGATAACTTTAAAATGTAATTCATTCAATCACCAAACCTAGTCTCCATTTTTCTTTTCTTTCTTCTGCTTTTTCTTCTTGAAACATTGTTTCATTCTTTTGGAATAGACTGACCTGGCAGTGGTGGTGATTCTCCTGCCTCAACGAAACTCCTACTCAAAACTTTTCTTTGTCTACATTATCTCATCCTTGAAGACGCAGACTTCAGCTATTTTCTTCCTGTGTGAGAGCCAGCAGAAAACGGAGACACACAGAAACTTTCCTCGCATTTCTGACAGCAATTTGCTTTCTTCTTTATAAATTGCGATGGTTTTTCTATCCTGGCTTTTTCCTCTTCTTCCCTCCCAGTCTATAAACTCCTTGAGAGGAGGGCTATGTTGATCTACTTGATCTATCTTGATCTACTTTTTATCCTTAGCACAGAATACTAATTGGCAGGTAATGATTTGGTAGATGTTTGTCAAATTAATGATGGAGGAAAAATAAGGTATTCTACAAAATGACCTGTGTATAATATGTCATCTAGAGTAGTAGGCAGATGGCTTAGGGTGTAGGTCTTAGATGTTTTATACTATGCTCTTTTAGGAATCCCTTCCCTTTAAGAATGTCTTATTGGAGTAATAAGTCTCACTATAGAAAAAGTATAAAATATTCAAACAATTAGAAATTAAATTGCTAGACTATCTTACTGAACTAATGGATCTTATTAAAAAAACATTAGAACAATTAGAAAGTAAAAATCACTTCAAGCTAAGAAGAACACCACTGATTCCACTACATTTTGTACCCGTTAGTCTTACAGGAAGCATTACTATATATTAATTGTAAGTAGTGATTTCTCGTCTAGATAAGGAGAGGATGCCTCTCTCTCCCCCAGACTCAGATTGGCTGAATGAAGATCAGTGGTGGAAATATAATGCCACTTTTCAGAATAACTCTAGAAAACCAAATTATTGTGCATGTAATGTGTAACTGACACAAATGATGAGATACTATGTGTTAGATTGTGTCCTCCGCTCCGCACACAAATATGTTGAGGACTTCATTTAGAAATAAAAGTTCACTGAGACTGTCAGTTATGCTTAGATCCGTTCACACTAGAATCAGGTAGGCTCTTAACTCACCAGGACAATTGTTTTTGTAAGAAGAGCGCAGTATCAAGATAAAACAAGGAAAATGCCATGTGGCCCAGACAATACAGACTAAGACACAACAATTGTAAGGCCAGAAATGAAAAGGGCTGCCAGAAAACCATCAGAAATCAGATGGAGGCAAGGAAGGGATCCACTCTGTGTTTCAGCATGAATGTGGCCCTGACGACATCTTTTAGCTCCCAACTGCCAGAAACAAGAAGCAACAAATTTGGGGTATGGTATGTCAGGCAGTTTATAGAACATAGTGTAGCTTTAACAAATACAGAAAACTGTTAAATGTTCTTTCTTAGATTTTGGGAAAAAAGCCAGGATTTTTATCAGCTTAAATGTGCTATATATTATAAGGGATGGAATCAAATAAAACCCTGTACTTTCACTTTCTCCTTTCTTTCTGTGGTTGGTTCAACTCTAGAAATGCTGACTCTGAACTTCATAAAGTTGTGAGTGAGACAACACTTTCATTTATTAAAATTTCAACTAAGATAGCACTTTAATGGGAACGAGAGAGAAATTGACCAAGGGATTTTGCATATTTGTTTATTTATTGTATATTTATAGAGACAATACTCTGAATATTTATGCTTACCCATACTACTTCTACTTGAAATATAAAATTAAGTATCTGAAGAATATGACACCTTAGCCTGGCATTTTGTGTTTATGTTGGAGCAGGGATGATTTGGAAAGCTTTGGTGGAACATCCTAAAAAGGAAGCACTTTAAACAAGTTCCATGTTCTCTATTCTATAACAATACTTGTTCTGAACATTTACGACAGTGTTGGCAAATGTGTCCTATAATGAGCTGAAAATAGACAGATTATCTAGATAAAGGGGATTTTGCATTCATTATTGCACATACGCATCAGAGCCATAAACAAAGTGTGAGACTTCCACCAAGGGCCAGGTGGTTGGAGTTTCAATAGCATTTGGAGCTATGCAAAGAAACAGAGGCTTGAGCCTCATAGAGAGATCTGGCAATAAGTTATGAATGGGAGAGGATGAGAAGTCTACTAAAAACAAAAGATGCCTAGTTATGTCATTCAACTTTCCAGGAAACCTTTAATATCTACTTGACGAACAAATACAAGTTAGCCTGACATTGGTAATGTCCTCCAGTGTTTTCTTCAGTGGCTGTTAATCTTTCCAGGTTATTTAATGAGTTGCTGAGACACTGTGGTAGTTTGAATGTAATTGGTCCCCCATAACTTCATAGGAAGTGGCACAATTAGGAGGTGTGGCCTTGTTGAAGTAGGTCTGGCCTTGTTGGAGGAAGTGTGTCTCTGTGGGAGCAGGCTTTGAGATATATTTTGCTCAAGTTTCACTCAGTGTAACAGACAGTCCACTTTCCGTTGCCTTCTGCTCAAGATGTAGCCAGCATCATGTCTGCCTGCACACTGCCATGCTCCCCACTATGATGATAATGGGCTGAACCTCTGAACTGTAAGCGAGCCACCCCAATTAAATGATTTCCCTATAAGAGTAGTTGTGGACATGTTGCCTTTTCATATCAATAGAAACCATAACTAAAACCAAGTTGGTACCAGGGACTGGGGTATTGTGATAGGCCTCACCATGTTTCTGTTTGGATGAATTTGGACTTTGGTACTTTGGGTTATCAAAGCAGCCAAATACTTCAAGTACTGCTTAATGGACCATACTACTAGGAGCATGGAAGACAGAGGTGCTAAGAGTTATTTGAATGGTAGGGGGGCTCACTCAAGAGGTTTTAGAGGAGGAGAGTGTTAATATGTGACGAGATAGAGACCAGTCTTGTGATATTTTGGTGAAGAATGTGGCTGATTTTTGCCCTTGTCTGAAGAGTCTGCCAGAGACTAAAGTGAAGAGATTTGGATTAATTCCATTGGCAGAGGAAATCTCAAAACAGCCCAATATAGACCCTGTCATGTGGTTATTAGTGTTAACGCTGATAGAGATTTATAATGAAAAGGAGCAAGCTGAGTAAATAAAAAAAAATACAAAATGTCTAGATTGAGAAAAGTGGTACTAGGAAGTGGAGTAAAGCTGAATCCTGTGTTCAGGGAGATAAACGGATTAAGAAATGGAATAAAGGGAGCGATGACTTCAGGGCAAGATCCCGCCCAGCTGAGTTTTCAGCTTGTGAAAAGGAACTAAAGGAAAGCTTAGAGTTGTGGGTGGTGATGCACATCTTTAATCCCAGCACTGGGAAGGCAGAGGATGGTGCGTCCCTGAGTTTGAGGCCAGCCTGGTCTAGAGATCCAGTTTCAGGCCAGCCAGGTTTAGGCAGTGGATAACAGAAAGCTGGTCAAGAGGTAATTGAATGAGGTGGGCCATTTCCAGCCCCAGTAAGCAGCAGAATTTGACAGCTTTGGCCATGTGGTTCTGGCTTTAGAGTTAAGGATAGAAGAACAGGCTATGGAATTTGCCTCCATGCCTACAGAAAGCCACTGAGGCTAGTCATGTGTTAGGGGTATCCCTGAGTGGAGGCCTGGAGAGGCCATTTCATGAAACTGTGAAGTTGAAACCTGGATTGCCTTGGAGACCTCAAGATGTTAGAGATTCCAAAGTTATGTGATACATGTTGAGGAAACCTGCTAACAGGGAGTGGAAACAGCCCAAGAGAAAGAAGTGTTTTGTAGTCAACAAAACTGAACAGAGTTGGAGATCTGAAGAGCATTTTGACATCAGACATGGAGATGCAGAGTTTGGAGTTTGCCCACCTGATTTTTGGTCTTGCTTTGGTGCAGTATTTCCTCACTGTTCTCCCTTATTTACCCTTTGAAATGGTAATGTATATCCTGTGCCATTATATGTTGGAAGTATGTGATCTGTTCTTTGATTTTGATTTTATAGGGGATTACACTTAAGAGATTGCATGAATCTCAGAAGAGACTTTGAACTTTGGACTTTTAAATGTTGCTGAGACTGTGATAGACTATGGGGACTTTTGAAGTTGGACTAAATGCATTTTGCATTACGATATTTTTACAAGCTTATGGGGGCCAGGGAGTGGAATGTAGTAGTTTGAGTGTAATCTGCTCCCATAACCTCATAGGGAATGGCAGTATTAGGAGGTGTGGCTTTGTTGGAGGAAGTGTGCCTCTGCAGGGGTGGGCTTTGACTTCTCCTATGCTCAAGATACCCAGTGTCACAGTCCACTTCCTGTTGCCTTCTGACCAAGATGTAGCCCGCACCGTGTCTGCCTGCATACCACCATGGACGTCTGTCCTTTAGTTTCATATTTCTGTACCCATAGATTAATGTAGTTCTCAGAGCTCATCAGAGAAATTTGTTTGTGCAGTGGATGGCAGCAAATGAACAAATTCACAGTTGTTCAAAGTGCAGAGAACTAGGACTCCACTGAGTGCTCAGCCTCAGCCACAAATGGGACGTCTGTTCACATCTCTCCCCACAATGATTAGGAATTATTGGGGAAGATAGGGCAGAGAGACTGTAAGAGCCAGAAGTCAGGGAGGACTGGAGTGAGACAGTGTTTTCCGGATATGAGTGGAGTGCTACATAATGGATTCACAGCAGCTTTGGTTGCCTTACAATCCAGCTAGTCACCAGTCTAGCATGGGGCCTGGGAGACTCTTGCTGTAACTCTGAGGCGCCATTGACAGCTGATGCTTCTGGAGAAATGGTCAGCAATGGCTCCTGAGAGCTCAACCACACTGCAGCGGATAACCTTTGCTTCCCCATACTCACAAGTTACTGTGTGCAACAGAAATAGGACTCCATGGGTTATAGAGATAAACAAACCAAAGAAAAATAATCCAAACAAAAAGAAGAGTTAGGAGGAGCAGTTGAGGGTAGATACAAATATATTGTATGTATGCATGAAATTCTCAAATTTATAAAAAAAGTTTTTGTATAAGACAGAAAATGAAACCCATCAGTTAGTGTAATTATCATATTTGTGAAGGATACTATGACACTACAATACAGCTTCCTTCCAAAAAGAATTTGTTCTCTTGAACTGTTTGAATCAATTATTTTTTTGTGTTTCAATGGTCATTTTCAATTTTCCTAATTTTCCCCTCCCCAGATTCACTGAAAAATGCAACTTAGTGAAACATTTGTTTAAAAAAGGAGGAAAATTGTGACATGAGTTATAAGTATAGGACTCAAACTCTGCCCTCTAGCTCCATGGAGCACTTAGTTTGTGACCTTCCATTTAGATGTCTGAGCTTAAGCGACTTTGTATCTTTAGAGACCCTCTTCAAACTAAGCTGGATATAATTTAAGATCTATGCACAGTATATCACACATAGTCACACACATGCATACACACTCACACACACACCACCTCACTGGCTTTCTACAGAAATTATTATTTTTGAATTTGTAAGTGTTTTAAATATAAAGAGCTAATTGTTTTCTTGATTTTATGTTGATGCTCTAACGTTAGGTGATATTGTTTTGAAAGCACATAGCTGATTGACCTTACACTACTTGTCTGTCAAAGGCATAAAGAAACATAAGCTTTTACACAGTTCATTGCTTCCCATGCATTCAAAGTACAAGACTCTGCATAAAACCTATTCCCACCCCCCCAAATGATGATTTCCATGTCTTCCTGAGGGTAAGATAAAAAGTGTACAAATTCTGGAACTCACAAAACAGAACTAAATGAAATTGCAGAATATATTGAATTATATGCCAAGGTACATCATTTTTCTATTTTCTCCTTCTTAGCCATGGATCGTGTCTATCGATTGCATAAGATGTCCCATGTGTGTGTGTGTGTGTGTGTGTGTGTAATCTATTTGAAAAAGCCACAGGACTAAAAATAGTGGCTGGCTTACAAAATAATAAAATCCTCATTTACAAAACATTTGAAAAACAAATGGCATAGTCATTAAAAAAGACAGTAAAAGCAACCCTACACAATGTGTGACCTTTATCCCCAATATAATGGTTTACAGTTGTAGTGACAAAGTCCTGCATTCATTCTTACAGATCACAATCCCTGTGAAAGGCAGCTTTGTATAGCCATTTGTTCCTTTCTTTTAAAGTTTAACTATATGTACTTAGGATCTAACTTTGTTACCATGCAGGGTAAACTGAAATTGGTTTCTTTAAGACGCGATCATTAACGGTTTACTAGGAGACTTAATCAGGGAAGAAGGAACAGAGAGGCTCCAGATGAATAAAAAATAGGCTGGGGGCTGAGGATTTAGCTCAGTGGTAGAGCACTTGCCTAGCAAACACAAGGCCCTGGGTTTGGTCCTCAGCCCTGACCAAAAAAAAAGAAAAATAGGTTGATGAAAATGACACTTGAACTAAGTTTTCTGTGCAGCTGACTGTACCGTGAAACAGAGACTCCGTGAGTATTCATTACATAAATTTTAATTTTTTTTCTTGTGGAAAATGTGCTCACACACACACACAAACACACACAGAGAGAGAGAGAGAGAGAAAGAGAGAGAGAGAGAGAGAGAGAGAGAGAGAGAGAGAGAGAGAGAGAGAGAGAGAAAGAGAGAAATCACCGTTACCACGACTGGCTACAATGGAGAGTTCTCATTAGATGAGAGAATCCCATATAGTTAAGCTTTTAATTCTCATCCACACGGTTTACAAAGACATTGGTCTGAAAATGTACTTTTTAAAAGCTCCGCAACTACCAAGATACTGTTTTCACACCAGGAATCCTAGAAAAATACCCAGACTTCGACATGCAAGAAGTCCCTTACCGATAGGCTTCCTATTGGTGAATTAATGGCACTCTTTTTGCATATTTAAGCCTGAGACTAAGGGAAGTGTACCCCCTGGCTACATCTAATGATTTTTGTAAGAGTGACTAATGAAGAAAATATGCAAAATACCTGCCTAGTACTTCTTAAAACTCTCAGGGACCTTAGGAAAGAAATGCTAACAGGCTGTCACAGCCGTGAGATGTCTAATGAGACATGGCAGCTGGAAGTTCTGCAGTAACTTTGATGGGATCTTCGAACAGAAAAAGAACATTATGGTAAAACTAAAATATCTGAATAATGTATTGGCTTTTTTCAAAATAATGTGTCAATACTGGGATATTAATTCTAATGTATTATCCTAGCATGAGCTATCAACAGCAGGGGATAGGGGGTGTCGGAAATATGGAAACTCTCTCTACTGTGGCAATCTTTCTGTACTTCTAAAATAAGTTTAAAAATTAAATTTTTATTTTATTGAAAATAGATTTTTTTTCTCACATAATATATCCTAGTTACAGTTTCTCCTTTCTCTGTTCCTTCCATTTTCTCCTCACCTCTCATCCCATCTAGATCCACTCCCCTTCTGTCTTTCATTAGGGATAATAATGAAAAAAAACCTAAAATATGATATAAAAAGATAAACCCCAAACAAATACACTGTAATTGTACAAAACAAAAAACAGAAGGAAAAGAGCCCAAGAGAAGGCACAAGAAACAGAGTCCCACTCATCCTCACACTCAGTGTGGGAGCCTGTTTTCAGGTTCCTTGTGGCTTTACCCAGCAGGTCCGCATAGACAGGATAAGGACAACAGATATGAGTGCAGGTGTCTGAGATGGTCTGCACTTGGCTGTGCTGGGAGGAGGTCTTTTGCTCCACCCCTTGGCATCTCTATAAATACCCTGGGGCTGAGACAGTCAGTGCCCATTGGAATAGGTTCCAGGCCCTCTAGAGGCTATCCTTTATTTTCTATCTGTTTATCTCCACCATCTAAATCTTTCTATCTAATATTTCCTGCTGCTTGCACTCAAGAAAACTTTGGGGAGCTGTGGGGTTGGTGGGTAAACACCCCAAAACTCAGAAACTTCATAAAAACTGGAAGCCATAACACATATACACACATACACACACACACACACACACACACACACATACACACACACACACACACACACACACACACACACACACACACACACATCAGACCTGTAGGATAAAAAGGGAGAAGAAAACATATATGAATCTAATAAAATAAAAAAATAATATGATGAAATCAAAAAGGAAAACCATGCCATGACATTATGAGACAAGGAACCTCCAAAGATGCCATTGAGTTAATTTTCTGTTGGTCATCTACTATTGGACATATAGTCGACTCTTAAGAGTATTTTGTTTCTCAAGTGAGTCTCCCCTGGGAGGAACTAAATTTTCATTTACAAGTGGTTATCAATTGGAGATGATGTCTAGGTTTGGAAAGGGGGCACGTGTCCACTTCTCCTTTCAGTTCAGGGGCCTCATCTGGTGAAGACATGTGCAGGCCCTGTGGATGCTTCCTAAGTCTCTGTGAGTTCATATGTGTGCTGATCATATTGATTTTAAAAGGCCTTGTTTTCTTTGTGTTCTCCATTCCCTAAACTCTCCTCTTTCCTCTCCTCTTTCTCAAAGTTCTCTGAGCCTTGAGGGGAGGGATTTGATGGAGAAATCCTGTTTAGGGCTGAGCGTTCCAAGGTCTCTAACTCTGCGTGTCTGGATGTGGGTCTCTGTATTTGTTTCATCTGCTGCAGGACGAAGCTTCTCTGAGGATGGCTGAACAAGGCACTGATCTATGAGTATAGCAGAAGATCATTAGGAGTCATCTTATTGCAACATGTATTGGAATAGTAGTGTATGGTACTATGTCTCTGGGCTACCTAGTCTCCATTTCTTCATCACCCAAGCAGTGTCAGGTATGGTTTCCATCTTGTGGAGTAGGCCTTAAGTCAAATCAGATGGATAATGGTTTAGTTAATCCACAAGCTTTGTGCTACCCTTCCACTAGGATAACTCGTAGGCAGGATACCATTGTAGATCAACGGGTTTGTGTCTGGATTGCTGTTTATGTTTCTTCTTGGGTAGCATGCTGTGGGATGGTCTGTATGTCAAATGTGTTGCTCTGATTGGTCAGTAAATAAAACACTGATTGGTCAGTAGCCAGGCAGGAAGTATAGGTGGGACTAACAGAGAGGAGATTTGAGAGAACAGGAAGGTGGAGGGAGTCACTGCCAGTCGCCGCCATGACAAGCAGCATGTGAAGATGCCGGTAAGCCACGAGCCTCATGGCAAGGTATAGATTTATAGAAATGGATTAATTTAAGATGTAAGAACTAGATAGCTAGAAGCCTGAGCCATTAGGCCAAACATTTTAAATAATATAAGCACCTGTGTGTTTATTTTATAAGTGGGCTGTGGACTGCTGGGGGTTGGCGGGACCCAGAGAGAAAACTCTCCAGCTACAGTAGCATCCAGAGTACTTTCCTTTACCAAAGACATAGTAGGGATAAAGGCTCTGTGTTGGCACCAGCTGGACTTCCGCATGTTCAATGAGTTGTGTTGATGTTGTCTTTAATAATGAGACAAACCTACAGTCCTGGAAAAAATCCAGATTATGTAGGGATCCCCATGGGACCCCTTTCACCAACAACTCAATTACATGTAAAGCAGTACTGCTATAGTAAGCTTCATTTGGTGACAAGAGATTTCTAGTTGGGGCTCTAAATCCACCATTTTTCAGCAATCTCAATTAGATTGCCTTCATATAGGCATGTATTTTAGGAAAATTCTACTGTATTAGGTTTCAATGTGGCCCCTCAACTGGTCTTTAATTATAGCTGTCTCTTCCCACATCCCCTCCCTTATCCCCCTCCTCTCTAACCTGTCCCTCTTGATCTTCATATTGCACCAATCTCCATCTGTCCATAACTACCTTTCCCCCTTTCTTATGGAGATGTATCTGTCCTCCCCTAGTTTCTAACTCTATACCTAACCTCTGCAATTCTATAGATTATAGCTTCATTATCCCTGACTTAACAGCTAACATTCACATATAAGCAAATATAAGCCATGCTGGTGTTTCTGAGTCTGGGTTACCTCACTCAGGATTTTTCCTAGCTCCATCCCTGAGAATTTCATATGCCTAAGAGTGGTATAGCTGGATCTGTCTTCCTAAGGAACTGCCACACCAACTTCCATAGTGACTGTACAAGTTTGCACTCCCACCAGCAATAGATGTGGGTTTCCCTTACATCCTCACTAACCTGAGCTATCACTTATTTCATTGATCTTTGTCATTCTGACAGGTGTACGATAAAATCTCAAAATACTTTTGATTTTCATTTCCCTGATGGCTAAGGATGTTGAACATTTAAGTGTTGCTCAGCCATTTGAGTTTCCTCTTAGGAGAGTTCTGTTTAGATTTGTACCCCATTTAAATTGGATTACTTGTTTTCCTCATATTAATTTTTGAGTTCTTTATATATTTTGGATATTAGCTATTTATCTAATATTGAGTTTATAAAAAGTATTTCACATCCTGTAGGCTACCACTTTGTCCAGATGACGATGTCTTTTGCCATATAGAAGCTTTTTATTTTCATAATGTCCCAATTATTAATTGTTGATCTTAGTGCTTGTACTAATGGTGTTGTGTTGAAAAATCTTTTCCTATGCCAGTGAGTTCAAAACTATTCCCCACTTTCTCTTCTATCAATGTATCTGGTTTTAGGTTGAGGTTTTTGATTCTTTTGGAGTTGAGTTTTGTGCAGGGTGATAAGTATTGATCTATTTGAATTTTTTTTTTTTACATAAAGCTATCCAGTTTGAACCAGCTCAAAGTGTTGAAGATATTGTCTTTTTTTCCAATGTGTTTTTTTGCTTTCTTTATCAATAATCTGGTGTCCTTTAGGTATGCGGATTTATGCCTAGGTCTTCAGTTTGACTCCATTGATCAGTGTGTCTGTTTTTTGTGCCAAACTATGTTGTTTTAGTCACTAAGAGTATGTAGTATAATTTGAGGTCTGATGTAACACAAATTTCAAAAGGTCTTATTAAATAAAAAAGCTGGAGCCAGATATTGGGGTTAAAATCTGAAAGATCAGAAAAGCAGAAAGAAGCCAGTTCTGTTCCTTGGAGATCCTCAGCCAAAGAGAGCTACTTTCTGTCTACCCACACCTATATGCCTTCCTGTTCTGCCATCTCATTTCTTCTCCACCCAGCTATATCACTTGCTCTTCCTGCCCAGCTCTGTCACTTCCTGTCTGTCTGTACAGACCTCTAGACCTTTATGATTAACTAGTGTTGGAATTTAAGGCATGTGCCACCATGCCTGGCTCTGTTCCCAGTGTGGCTTGAACTCACAGAGACCCAGACAGATCCCTGCCTGTCAAGTGATAGGATTAAAGGCATGTGCCACCATTGCCTGACTTCTATGTTTACTATAGTGATGGGCTTTTTCCTCTGATCCTCAGATGAACTTTATTGGGGAGCACAGATAAAATATCACCATATATATCTCTGTCATTTCTAGAATTATGGAAGTTGCTTATAATGTACTTCCTGTTTACTTAGGTAATATTATATCCATCTGAGGTCTTTGATATTGTCGACAACTAAATAATTATAATTTTCCTTGGTTATGATAAAAGACAAATTAGATATGAAACTTTAGACACACAAGTATAGGATAGATGATAGAATATTTTCTTTAATTTTGCAAAATATAAATAGACTAGATCTTGTAACTGTAATTCTTGCTTGATAACTGTTCTATTATATGTAATTTTACTATGTTGAAGTTAAAACCTTCCCTTTTGATTAGAAAGAAAAGGGGAAGTGCTGTGAGATGTCTTTGTCTATTCTGTGAATATGTGTTGCTATAATTGGTTGATAAATAAAGCTGTTTGGCTTATGGCAAGGCAGCTTAGAGGCTGGCAGGAAATCCAGGAGAGAGACAGGAAAAAGAAAGGCAGAGGCATAGGAGACACCATCCCGCTGTCCAGGGAGCAGCATGTAATGGCACACAGGTAAAGCCATGGAATATATGGCAACATATAGATTAATGCTGAGTTAATATTGTATTATGGGCTGAGTTTAGTTACAAGAGCTAGCTAGCAAGAAAATTGAGCCACAGGCCAAGGCCATGCAATGGGTAATTGATATAAGCCTCTGTGTGTTTAATTGGGTATGAGAGGCTGCAGGACCAGGCAGGGAACAGGAAATCTTCCAGCTACAGTCTGGAATATGCCTCTATCAGTTCTTTTACTATTCAGAATTGTTTTAGTTATCCTGTTTTTTTTTTTTTGCTTGTTTGTTTGTTTCCTGTATATATGTCTGTGTATGTGTGTATGTGTTTCCATATTAAGCTGAAGTTTGTCCTTTCAAGATCTCTGAGGCATTGTGTTGGAACTCTAATGAGGATGGGGTTGAGTCTGTAGATTGCCTTTGGTAGGATGGCCATTTTTACTACACTAATCCTACCAATCCATGATCATGGAAGATCTTTTCATGTGTTATTATCTTCTTTAATTTCAGTCTTTCAAAGTTTTTCTCATACATATTTTCCACTTGTTTGGTTAGATTTACCTCGAGACATTATATATTTCTGAGGCTATTGTGAAAGGTGTTGTTTCCCTGACTTTTTCTCAGTCTGCTTATCATTTATATATAGGAGGGCTACTGGTTTTTGTGAGTTAATATTGTATCCAAAAGAAATACATACCAGTGGTATGCACATTGTAGAAGATACACATTGTAGAATACTTTCTGTTCATCAGAAAAAAGAAAGATTTACACACACTTACATATGCACATTATACATAGGTTATAGAATTTTTGTAGAATATATGGGGCGGGGCTTCATGTAGCCCAGTTTGGCCTCAAACTGATTATGTAACTGAGGATGACCTTGAATTTCTTATCTTCCTGTGTCTACATCTTGAGTTCTGTGAATACAAGCAGGTTCATCTACACAGAATTTTTTAAATTCTGAGTCTTAAACCTAGGGTTTTGTGCACATTAGGCAAGAACTCTGCCAACTTAGCTCATTTTTCACCCCCTTCCCTTCCTGCCTCCTGCCCCCAACACTGCCTAGCCTGGCTTTGAACTTGTAGCAATCTTCTGCATCAGCTTCTCCAGTACCAAAATTATAGACATGTATAAGTGTGAACTACCACTCCAAGTTAAGAATATATATATGTTTTGTGGGGTAAATGTTGGTATAAAGATGCTACCAATTGGGACTGGTGGGTAAGGAGCTGGTCACCAATCCTAACAATCTGAGTTTGATCTTCTGAATTCATATGGTAGAAAGAGAGAACTGATGCCTGCTAGTATCCTCTTGAGTGTGACACACCCATGCGTGTGCTCACACACACAATAAATAAATACAAACATACATACATACATATATACATATTAAAATGTTATCACTTGGTGAGTGTTTATCATTCTTAATTACTACTTTTTTGTACAATCTTTGTAATACTTATTCTAGATTTGGTGGGCAGTGTTTTGCTCCACCTGGGGTTCTTAGATATCTTTTTTCACTTTCTCTGAGAGCTGAGAGCTCCTTATTGTTACATGTTTTAGATACAACCTAGGAGGCTCGTGTTATGAGACTTGCCCAGGCCAACTGAAGCTAGTGAGTTTGCAGAGCAATAAAAGATCTCCCCAGAAGGTCTCTACTGCCTGACCTTCTAGCAAACTGCTCCTGAGATACTGTTGGCCATAAAAGGCTAATGTTCACAATGCCTCTGAGGTGTACCTTTCAGCTCCTTGGCTGCATCAAGCAGAAGACTGCCTATGGTGAACTCATGCTTGTGACCATGTGTGCCCTTGCCTTCCTTCTTTCTGACTTGCTTTCTCCATTTCCTTACCTACCCCCTCCAAGATTTCTGCCCGGATGAATCAATTGTTGTCATTTCCACCTTAGCAGCTGCTTCTGGGGAGCCAGACCTTACACACTGATCTTGCTGTGCTATTACTACTCATGTATTCTTTCTTGTTACATTGCTTCTCTTAAAATACATCATACAAGAAATAAAATCAGTCAGCTTATGGGATTCAGTATACATGGATCTTTAAAATAAGCATATACATTATTATCTGGTAACCAGAGCTGCAGTGAACTCCAATTAGCAAAATCACTAAAGTGATATTTGTAGCTGAAGTTTTTTCCAGTCCTGCCTGGCCCATGGTCAGCACAAATCTCTCTCACCTGCCAGTCTCGCAGCCACTCAGACCCAACCGAGTAAACACACAGGGACTTATATTGCTTACAAACTGTGTGGCCGTGGCAGGCTTCTTGTTATCTAGTTCTTCTATCTTAAATTAACCCATTTTTATAAATCTATACCTTGCCACATGGCTTGTGGCTTACCAGTATCTTACATGTTGGTACTCATCATGGCGACTGGCAGCGTCTCTCTGCCTCAGCCTTCCACTTCCCAGCATTCTCCTCTCTCTTTGTCTCCCGCCTATACTTCCTGCCTGGCTACTGGCCAGTCAGCGTTTTATTTATACAGAGCGATATCTGCAGCAGACACTGATTGTCCAGGAGTGTCCATTCTCTTCCCTCACAGTATAGCTCCCAACAGCATTCCTACAGTAACTGTGGCCCGGTCATTCATTTGTCCTTTCAATCCTGCCTTATTCTGGTGGCTGTCAAATACACATAAATGTGCCACGCTTCAGCAGTTTCTTCAGGGTTTCCTGTCCTGAGGACACTGCTATGTAAATTAGATCATGAGCCCTCAAGATTAGGGATGCACAACTTACGTTTCAAAAGTCAAATATGCATGGCTAAAAAGCATTTTATTTGGCTTCATTACTTATCAATGAAATGCAAATGAAAACCACTGTGAATGCAAGGATGAAAGTTGCTAAAATCAAACGTCAGACAGAATCTTAGGCTGGAGAGCAATCAAAAGCCTCCCACGCTGCTGGATGGAATGTAAATTGGTACAAACCACTTGTTAAAAGATTTGGCAGTTCTTATGGAGTTAAACATACCCTTACATTATGACCTAGCAATTGCACTCCTATCTATTTGCACAAGAGAAATGAAAACATACATCTATGATCCCTGGCCCAAGAATGTTTGTAACAGCTTTATTTACAAAAACCGAAACCCATAGACGACTCAACAGCTCATGAACACTGGCATTCCATAAATAAATTTTGGTATATTAATTCACTGGACAACTTATTAACAGTGAAAAGAAATGAATTTCTGCCGCACTCAATAACATAGAAGAATATCCCAAGAATTGTGGTTAAGGAAAAGCTAGACTTAAAACAGTGATATAGTAAATGAATCCATTGATGCACAGGTCTACAACAGGAAAATCTGTGGCTAAAGTCATAATATTCACAGCTGGCTGGAAAGAGTGTCGTGGTTGAGGGGTTCTTCAGAGTAATGGTTATGATCAACTCCTTATAAGGTATATGTACGTTGTTAAAACTAGTAAACCCTCAATGGTTTTACAGATTGCCAATATTTCTTTTGCATAAACAGGAAGGAGCTGTCAATAAATAGTGTGGTGTGTGATTTGTGCGTGTGTCAATTTGTACCATGACTACAAAACACTCAAAATAAAATTCTAAGGAAGATGAATTTCCTGTAAACTAGAAATACATTAACTGTGCATTTGGCCTGGTGTCAAACCTGTTTTATAAGCAGAACATTCTTGTGCTGGCACACATTCTATCAAGTCATTATGACCAAGCTTGTTGCAATAGTTAAAGCAATGTCCACAGAGTTCACCAAACTTGCAATAGTAGACAGTGCCGTCTCTAAGATCTAGCCTCATCTCATGCTTTCAAGTTATGATTACTGGAACTAACTAATCAGAAGCAGTGCAAAAGTCATTCACAAAATTGATTCCTGTTACTTAAAAGTCTCTCATAGACAGGAAAATGGGAGTTTCTGGGATGCAGCCGAGAATACCATTATCTGTTGGGTTTGGTTGGTACTTGCTTGCTAGTAAATGCTTTAAACTTGTCCTAATGAACAATGGCATATAAAACAAACCATATTTGGCAAGGAACTGCAAGAAAGCCCAAGAAAATCCCCATGGATTTAGCCTTAGGCACACTGCCTGAGTGATTGGAGGGAAAGAAGCCAATATCCTAATTTGAATAGTCCTATCATATCATTGTTTATGAGAATTTGGCATTACTCTGGAAAAAGCCAGTCTAAGTTTGTAACTTGTTTTACCAGATAATAATGTATATGCTTATTTTAAAGATCCATGTATACTGAATCCCATAAGCTGACTGATTTTATTTCTTGTATGATGTATTTTAAGAGAAGCAATGTAACAAGAAAGAACACATGAGTAGTAATAGCACAGCAAGATCAGTGTGTAAGGTCTGGCTCCCCAGAAGCAGCTGCTAAAGTGGAAATGACAACAATTGATTCATCCAGGCAGAAATCTTGGAGGGGGTAGGTAAGGAAATGGAGAAAGCAAGTCAGAAAGAAAGAAGGAAGGCAAGGGCACACATGGTCACAAGCGTGAGTTCACCATAGGCAGTCTTCTGCTTGATGCAGCCAAGGAGCTGTTTTACAGCTTTGGTGTGAAAAGGACATCTCTCTCCTAAGAAAATCTTTATACCTTGATACATGTAGGAAAATACAGGTCAAATGGTGCTTTCTGAAGTTCTAGTTCCTTAAGCATCTTCAGATTTAAGTAACCATTATCCCAGTTTGGAATATTTTAAGACGGCGCATCCTTAGCACCTTCGAATCCGAACACCGACTGCAGCCTGCCATGCTGCTTCTGCAGACCCCTCTTTTTCTTGCTATAAACAAAACCTGCCCACGTGTAGATGAGGCATTCAAAACCATCTTCTGTCTGAAATCCCATCTTGGTCCAAAGCTTGTCTTTCTCTAGATTTTGATACATTTGTTTCATCTCAGATTTTTTCTTTAACCTATCCGGAAGTGCCAGTTAGTGGATACAAGATGTCTCACGGTATTCACTTGGACCAACCCGTGATCGCCTTCTTTTTTACTCTCTTGAGTCTGTTCCAGCCTTCCTCCACTCACCTTCCCTACTCATCTTCCTCCACTCACCTTCCCTGCTCATCTTCCTCCACTCACCTTCCCT
>CABHPQ010171094.1:38644-55683 GCA_902168405.1 Peromyscus aztecus
ACCTTCCCTGCTCATCTTCCTCCACTCACCTTCCCTGCTCATCTTCCCTTACCGTGCTCAGCCCACTGCACACTTCAGAGCTGGGCTCCCTTGGCACTGGGCTCTTTCCCTGTCACAGTCGCTGCGATCATTAAGTCACACTTTCACTAACTTTTGCTAGTGTCAAGTTCTGCTTATTTTTAACAACTGTTACGAAAGTTGTGAGGAACAATTTACTTGATTCACATTTAACGGTACCTATGAGATCAATTTTAAAGATCTTTGTAAATCTGAAGTATCCGTGGTTAACATAGCTTTAAATGTGGCCTTTTGTTTAGGCAATACTAGTACAACTAAATTTTTAGTTGCATGGAATTCTGAAATAATATCTGTAAAGATGCTTTCTGTCCTAGTTAGTAACAACCAGGACCACCATCAGATTTATTTCATGTTAGGTTTTCAGTGTAACTTTAAGGTTTATAAATACTTCTCATTTTTTTTAAGGTCACTTGCTTTGGAATTTACACTATCCAGTACATTTGTTATAGTTACAGAGCAGCTAGGACAACTGTTTCATCTAAGGAAACTAAGAACGAAGTACTTCTAAGGGTAATAAACTTGTCACAGTTTCCATAACCCAGGCACATTCGCTTCTCAATTTGTTTATTTATTCATTTATGTTTTGAGAATTTTGTGTTTGAGTTGTGTGTTTTCATCATTTCTCCATTTTGCCTCTCCAACTTCTTCAGAATGCCAACTATCTCTGCAAATTAATTCAATTTCAGAATGATGCGTCTTAAGGACACAGATATAAGAACAGACAAAAATGAAGGAACTAATTTTAACCCAAAATGATGAAGAAAAGAGCTTATATTCAACCTAAGATTTAAAGGGTGGGTAACCGACATTTCATTAAGTGCCAAATTCGGGAAGAGGGAAAATAAAAAGATGAAATATCTTTTTGTACATTTTGACAGGACACCGTGGGTCCTTCCCTCACTTGCTTTCAGAGTGTGTAGAAATATAGCAGACTGAAGCATCATTGGGTTATAGTTTATGGAGAGCCCCCACCAAGACTTGTTCATGAGTAAAATGCTATTATATTGTATGCAGTGGTCCACAGATATCCAGAGGAGGATGAGATTAGTTCTTGCCTCTCAGATTACATTTGTAGAGGAGACAAACTTCTACCCCCATTTTCTCATGATTTCCATGTAGGTCTGAAAATTAAGTGAGTATGAAACAGATTAATAGAAGAGAGACGTATGGGTTGTTACGTGCTTGTGGGAGCTCTACAGGAAGAGAAGATCCAAAGAAATAATTAGAGTTGAATAATCATATTCTAAAGTAAACAGAAAGAGACAACTGTGAACAAGTAACTACAATGTTCAGGGAGTCTAAAGTAAAGTGAGAATTGGTTTCAACTTTTTTACAAATATTTTCAGCCTTGATTCCGTTCCCTACATCTGGTTTAGGAAGTGTTTTTTATCTCCTGGTACAGGAAGGTTGGCACATGAGAGCTTATAGAAGAATTTAATCACCCTCTATTAGTGAAAAAAGGAGGAGGTTCAGTTGCCCTTGTTCTGACTGTTATTTAATTGCCCTTTGTTCAAAATAATTCTCAGGACAAGCATATTTTATGGTGACCTATTCTTCTGCACAGTAATGTTTTCATATGACTTACATTCCCATTTTTTATTTTATTATTTTTTCATATTTTTTAATTTCTAGTAAAAAACTCAGTTTAATGTTTAATAGTGGGTTGTAACACACATAAAACTGTTCTTAACATTTTTATTATAGAATGGTACATAGAGTCCAATTTCTTTTGGCTTTCAAGTGTAATGCTAAATCAGAGTAAGATTTTGATACTTGAATTGTATTCTTAAAATCTGTATGAGAAAATTCGTAAGAAAGAATATTGGTTAAAAATTTTCAAAGACAAAACATATTTAACTACTGTCAATAATTAAAAATACAAATGATTCTATGAAGAACAAGTTGATACAAGACTTTATCTGAAGGACTTTTGCACCAGAAAGCTGCTAAAATATTAAGAAAATTTTCTTAAAAAACAAATCTGTTAATTAGACTTCCACAGTTTTTAAAAAATTCTCTCTCTGTGTATATGTGTGCTGTGGTGTGTGTGTGTGTGTGTGTGTGTGTGTGTGTATGTGTGGTGTGTGTGTGTGTGCGCGTGCGTGCGTGCGTGTGTGTGTGTGTGTGTGTGTGTGTGTGTGTGTGTGTAACTGTCTATGGGTGTCTTTTTCTCTGGTTTCATCAGACCCTGACATTGTTTTTGAACCTCTGTTTTAGGGGAAGCAGCAAGTGTGGTAAAGATTAAGAATTGTTCTAATTTAGTATTTAAGTTCTGTAGCATGAATCTTCAAAGTCTTATTAATAAAATCAAACCTGAGTCGGTTATTGGGGAGAAATGCTGGATGGTCAGAGAGACAGAACAAGCCACAGCCACCTCGCCTCGCTAGTTCCTCAGCTGATCTTGTTTCCTCAGATTGGAAGCCTCTGTGTCCTCATATCCAAATGACTCTCAGCTGAACTGCTGCTAGAAGCCTGAATGCTTAACCAGCCCAATGCTTCTCCAGGCCAAATGCCTACCCAGGCCAAATGCTTCTAGTTTCTGGTCCTCACGCCTTATATACCTTTCTGCTTTCTACCACCACTCCCTGGGATTAAAGGCTCGCTTTCTGGGATTAAAGGCATTGTCACCATACCTGGCCATTTCCAATGTGGCTTTGAACTCACAGAGATCCAGAGGGATTTCTGTCTCTGGAATGCTAGGATTAAAGGCATGTGCTACCACTGCCTAACCTGTTTAATATTGTGACTGTTCTGTCTCTGACCCCAGATAAGTTTATTAAGGTACACAATATTTTGGGGAACACAATACCACCACAAAGTTCCGCAACAGAAAGATTAAAACAGTTCATTTAGAAACATTTAACCAACTATAAAGGGAAATGAAGATAGACAGGATATTCTAGGTATTCCAGTATGATCCTCAGTTTATTCTATCCACAACAGAAAAATTAACCTATGAAATTATAAGAAAGAGAAGTCACATGAAGAGAAAGAAGGCTAAGCTCTCGTGAAACTGCCCTTCCAATCCATGTAATGTTTCTTAAGTACAACCACATGGGGGCGGGGGCGGGGGGGGGGGCGCTAAGGAAGCAAGATGGATTTTCTACAGTGGGAATGAATGAAGCTTAAAAGGTCTTGCATGGAGATGAAATTAGAACCTGTTAGGAAGTAAAACAGATACCTGGAATTACAATAAGCTCCTCTCCAAGTTACTATTATTGTGAAGACACTAACTGTCTTAAAGTTATTATTGCTGTGATGAAATGCCATGACCAAAACAAGTCAGGGGAGAAAAGGTTTGTTTGGTTGACACTTCCATATCACTGTTCATCATCAAAGGAAGTCAGGACAGGAAGTCAAACAGGGCAGGAATCTGGGGGCAGGAGCTGATGCAGAGGCCACAGCTGTAAATGTGTAATATAGGTATGAAGTTTATGTAACTATAAACACAAATTTGATATTCATAAATTTTTAAAAATTATAACCCTTGATCAAAAACCAAAACTTTTAAGACATATTTTCCTCTTTTAAACAATGTTCACCCAATTTTCCATGTGGCTTGCTTGTCTACTTATATGTCTTCTATTTCCTTTTTCAAGAATGTTTTAATATTACTTGTATGCTAGACACTGTTTCAAATGCTATTCATGCTATTCATATAAAGGGTGGTGGTATGTAGAAAATTCTAATAAACACATAATCAGTGTTAGAGCAGACTGGGGAGATGGCTTGCTTGTAAAGAATGCTTGTTGTTCAACCATGAGAGTATGCATCCGAGTCTGCAGTACTCATAAAATAAACCAGGTGTAGCTCCATGTGCACGTGTAATCTTCGTAGTCTGTGTGTTAGCAGAGGAATGTGAGAACAGGGCAATTCCTGAAGCTTGCTGGCATCTAGCTCCAGATTAGTGAGGGACCCTGAGTCAAACTAAGACAGCGAATGATAGAGCAGGTCACCTGACCTCCTCCTCTGGCCTCCTACATGCTCCTACATGGTCATACATATTTTCACACACACACACACACACACACACACACACACACACACACACACAAACACACAGGTATACCATGCAAATACATCACACACAATTTAAATTTTATTAAAGGTAACACAAAACGAAGAACTGTAGTAAATGCTAGCAGTATAGAGAAATGATTGAATTCTTATCTTTAGGGAGATCATCCAGTATAGACAGGCAACAAGACCTACAAATTGTAATGCCCTGCCATAAACATGAAGGTAGAATAGTAGCAACAGCTGCAGGGATTTGGGAAACTTAGAAAAGAAAAATTTAATCTCTAGGAAGAGGCTGCTATGATTGAACTACGTTGCATCTGGCATTTGGAAAAAGGTGCCTCTATTTAAACTGATTGGAAGAATTAGAACACACTGGCCAATTGAGAGAGGGAGTAAGTTCTCATGAAAGCATATAAATATGAGGTGACTTGACAGTGTCAAAGTCAAACACTGTAAGTACAACTTGATCCAGGCTGCTGATGGTAGATTGTCACAGTGCAGTTCTGGGAGTCTGAAGGCAATGTAGCGAAGTAACTGTTACTCTGCTGAAACACCGTTCAGTGACTTTCATCACACTCAGGGCATTGTTCCCATTTCTAGGTGTGGTATCTACACCTCACAAACTGTTTTGTGGCCATTCCCTGCCTGCTACTGAGATGCCCCTTACTCCCTAAAGCTACCTCATGCTGTCCACCTTCCTGCTTGCCTCCTAAATAGTCTGGATGCCTTCAATATTTTGTTGACATCAAAGGCCCCATGGGATAACTTCCTTTTCATGACCTCTTTTTGTTTCTTCATGTCATGGTTTCAGTTTTACTTGTCTGTGAAGCCCTGTGCACATGATCATGGTACTCAGCAGACAACAGTACCAACCGACAATTTTCCGTAGGGAGTGGGATACAAAACCAGGTTTCCAGCTTCCCATGTAACCTGCACACTCTGAATAAGAATTCACCCTAAGCAGAGGCATGCACTTCTCACTAGTCCGTTCTTATCTCATTCCTTCCTGAAACTTCCACAGTTCCCCAGGGGAGAGAAGGATAGGTTTTCTCTTGTTCCTTATAGCAAAGATTTTCTTTCAGTAAGATGTTGTAGGAGGGTAGAAACTTTCACTTTACTCTTTGCAGGTAGCAAATGGTCTAGAGAATTATGTTGACATAGGACAAGTAGGAGAAAAACATACAAATTTTGTTTAAGTTTTGTGTGACACAACAATCCTTTTTCATAAGTAAGGAAAGACCCCAAGATATGGCAAAGCCCTCAAGGCTTTGTTTTCGAGTGAACACAGAAGAGCAGGTGTGGGGAAATAGGCTGTGGAGAGACTAAGGGAGTTGGGATTATTTTAACAAGCTCTGTGGAGAAGTTTCTTCCTGTGACATTGCTGAGAATTCTTTCTCTTCCCCTAGTACAGGGAAAACATATTTCACAGGGGAAGCTTTATCTGCCACTCGCAGGAAGAACAAGGGAGATTAAAAGGCCTCTCTTGCATCTGCTACTTTATATGTTCCTTTAGCTCAAAATAATCCTTAGATTTGAGAGGCATAATTTGGGCTGCAGGAAGAACATTCTGCCAACTTTTGTGGGTTTTTTTTTTTTTTTTTATAGCTCTGGATTAGGTGAATCTTAACAGTCGATTTGACCAGATTTGGCCTTCTTATATTTGGAGGAAGCTTAAAGTATTCCGAAAATCCTTCTCTTGGTAAAGCCTTCTGATCTAAGTCTCTAATCTGATTGTAGTATAAAAACATTATCCTATGCTTTAATAGGTGAATATTGAGTCTTTCTTTACTTTTCTATTCTTCCTCTTCAATGCAGATACAACTTGAGGTCAAAGAACACATTTAATAGAAAAGGAGCAGGTTTAGAGAAATGAAACCCATGGAGAACTCAGTGTTCCTGCTGTCCTCTCCGTGTTACCCTGCTGTGTTGGCAAGGCTGCAAAGATGCAAGGAATAAAGCAAAGCTTCTGGTCTTGATCACGTGGTAGCAGAGTCGGAAGTTAGCGGGGAAAGGCTGGCCCTGCACTTTAGCAGGGGCTCTGTCAAGACTGGCCAAGGTTTCAATATTGCCACTGCAAAAATGGAGCAAAAAAAGTCAGCCTCAAAGAAAGCACTAAAGAAAACAAGCAAAGCAAGTGTGAGGTCACAATATACATGTGAGCGAATGCCACGGCCCGACCTGAAGTCAGCATTTATAGTATGCTGACTCTGCACTTCCCACTTCCTCCTCTTCCTTTGCTCTGAGAAGTAAGGCGCAGGAGAGAATGATCAGAAGGAATGGCATTCCTGAACTAAATATAGTCATGTGAAAGCATGCTTTTGTAAGTTGGGGTGGTATTTGGGTGTTTTATGTTATATGAAGAATACATATTTACAAGTTTACCATTAGATTTAGACCAGACCCCCCCCCCCAAAAAAAAATCACATAGAATGAGAACAAATCACATAAATTTGGGGCTTTTGAGACTAAAATCCCTTGCATCAGTTTTTTTTTTTTATCAAAGTAAAAAAAAAAAAAGGTTAAAAATTCATGTAGAGAAGGTCTAAGGATGAGCACTAGGTAATGAAAGACTGAATTTGACTGTAAGCAGAGCCCTGAGAGGGATTTGGTTCACATGTGTAGATATGCATGTATGTAATTCTGAATCAGTAGCTGCCCAGGTTACTTTTAATAGCTTGTCTATATAGTCTGTTTTTAACGTAGACAGTTATTTCTTAGTCATGACTGTGTTTCTTCCTGTTTTTACAAATCTTGACATCCCTTATTTCTTTTCCTTCTTTCATTTCTTGTCAAGGGACCCCAGTGCATTGTTGACTTTGGCTCTTAGTTGTGCTGGACATGGTTTGCTGTCCTCTCTTAATGTTATGTGGTAGTTAGTTCCACCAGCTTCGGCAATAATTTTGTTTCTTGAGAAATGTTCACACACCATCTTCTCTGCCAGATATCTCAGTTTGCTCACATTCTGCATAGAACTGTTGGAAGCATATTGGTCAGCTCCCGGGAGAACGAAGAATCTCAGATTTACACAGAGAAGTTCATGGTATGTCAGAGCCCAGGAAAGTGCAAAGGCTGGAAGCAAAGAGGCAAATATTATCAAACTCCTAGATTCATGCCAAGAAGTTCAGGACAAACAAAACAGCAAGAAAAAAGTGGGTTAAAATGTCCCAGTCTGTTCCTTGGAACAGGTTTTGTGGTTTAATACTTCCTTTTGTGCGTAAGCCACAGTGGGTGTAAGTGGGCACTGAAATAACCTTAGGTGAGACCGTCATCCATCTCAGTAGGAACCAGGAAGAATGAGTCAGGCTGAAGCAGGCAGAAAGCTATCTCAATGATAAATGTCTCTACAGAGCATTCTGCGAGTCTTGCGATTTCCTCCCACTTGCTTCTGTCTTCTTGGATGCGTTCATTCTTTCTGTACCATGAGTGTTTGCTGTATTAGCCGGGGACCACTTGGATTTCACATTTTCTTCTGGTCTCTTGTCCATTTGTACCGATGTCTTTGTTTCTCTTGATTTTATTCTCAGTTGCTTTTGTATCTGTCTGTCCACATGTTTTTCTGTTGGTCCTCAGGTACAAATTTCAAGTTGTAAAGTTTGTCCAAGTGCCAGTTAATTTCCTGACTTGTAGAACGGGGACAGGTACATCATTTTCATATCTTGTAGTTGGATTCCAAGAAGTGAGTGGTCTTCTCTTCGTGGGTGTGGTTTCCACCATTTTAATTAACCCACACTGGACCACCAGGAAGAGAGAATTTAAAAGTTTTAAATATTGTCCCCCCTTTCTTTTCTACATAGCATGACTCACTCTAGACACAGCATGATTAGATCTTACGTTCTATTTCAAATTACATGAGATCAGAATCACTCAGTGAACACCATATCCACAGTGTATATGCTACTTATCAGTTAGTTACTTTTAGTCATTTTTGTGGGATTGGCTCTTGTGTGTAGTATCACAGTAGTCTCTTCGAGAAATCCCTAATTTTAATGATAACATCACTAAGTCACACTGGTTGTGACAGTTAATTTGGGCTGCCAAGGGGTGCAGTAAAGGACTCCCTTTAAGTGAAAAGGTGGAAGTTCTTCACTCAGTAAAGGAAAAAAGATTAGAATCTGCTCAAGTTTTTGTGTTGTCTGTGACTGGACTTCCACTAGAGGTCTTGGAACATATTACTCATTTATAAGGAGAACTACTATATATATTAATATATCTGTAACCCTAGTTGTCATTTGAAGTATTACGATTTTTATGAAAGAAAAACATCTTATCCCTAAACCCAAAACATCCAAAAATCAATGTTACAGTACTTGAATTTTATGGTACAGAACATGAAACTTTAATTTTGTTTAATTTTAACTTTAATATACATATATGTATATATGAACTATTGTTTGCATAAGACTTTCTCATGCTGTACAAAATATACCAATTTAGATTTCAATCGGAATCACAATTAATTATACAATAATTTGTCAGCATGTATAAGATAGTTAACCTTGGAAGCTTACAGTCCATGGGCCACATCTTAGTAACAGAATGCCTCATGAAAACAGAACAAATATCCGTCATCAGCGTTGGGCATTGTGGACACACCATGACCCTGGCTGATTTCCTAGTGTGGTATGCTAGAACTGACTTCAGATTTGGTCTTCATTCTGTTAGGAAATTAAACAAAGGTATTTTTACATTTGCAGCCTCTCTAATCCTTTCTCATATTGAATCAAGTTGACGATGGAAGCGTATTGGCAGCAGTGTGGACATTTCATTCTTGTCTTTGTACCTGCAGAATGGATTTCTGTAATAGTGACTATAAGATTGAGGTTGACATTTTGTCTTATGCTTTTGCCATTTCTCAGGGCTTGCAGGGCTTCTCTCTAACAGGTTCACCATTTCAACCATTGAAATGTTTATTGAATCTTGATTTGCTTCCATATGTTATTCATACAGATGTAAAAATTCCAAAAATGCAGTGTTAGTGATTTCAAAAGTTCTGAGGTAAATTTGGGGAGTTGCGCCAATAAATGACAGCACCACAGCTCCTATAGTAAACACTTACAAGGGGCATTTTGGAAATCAGAAACAGACCATAGGGCAAACCTTTGTCATAATTGGTATGTTTCTATAATGCATTTTATAGTGTTTTCTGAAGGGAATAAAATACAATAAGGTGGTAACATAGTGTTAACCACACACTTACTAGGCAAAGTAAATGCTGTGTACAAAGGCCCCCTTGAAATAGGGTAATGTTTAGAACACTGTAAGTAATTTAATGTATCTGGATTAAAAGGAACGTGTATGCATTCACTGTGAGGCATGTGACTGGTGCTAGTTTGCAGATGATGAAAGGCTTCCTGAGTATTTTTTTAAGCAAGGACATTTAACTGGAGTGCTTCAATGACCCATTTTCTAGAGCCAGGCCCTAGGACTGCAGTTAAAACCCGAGATAGGGAAAAAAGTTTGGAATCCATATGTGAAAAGATTAAGAACTGAGTAGCAGAAACATCAAGAGGAACAGACACCCATCAATGGAATTCAGAGGTTGATGGGAAAAGTGAGAAGTTTCAAATAACCAAAAAGTACACCATTTTCTGACATTTTGTTTGATAGATAAGAAATATGGAAAATTATGGTTTTAGTTATGGTAACTGGTTTTAGGAATGATTTTTTTTGTATTTATAAGGGAGCCATGAAAAATTTGAAACATATGTGAATTGGGTTCTTAATACCAAATAGAGATTTGTTATAGCATGGGTAATTGTTGAAGCTTTTGAGAGGGTGAAGTTTACTGAGAGTAACACATAATGTGGTATGAGAAGAAAGCTAAAATTGAATATGACTGCCATAGACAGAGTGATGAAATTTAAAACATAGCAATGTCTGCTAGGTTTGGCTGTTTAGCAATTCCTTTGGGATGTAAACATGGTATGTTTAAGGACAAATATGGTGTGTATAATAATATTGTATTGTTTTATAAACACCATACAAAATCTTTGAGTCTTTTTTTGGAGCCAGGTTGTGTTTATTTAAATGTAATATTTTTATTACTTGAGAATTTCATAGATACAAACAATGCATTTTGATCATATTCACCTCCTAACTCCATCCAGATCCAGCCCCCTCCCCATTTTATATCCTCTTCTTTTTTTATTATTAAGAAATTTTTTATTCATTTTATATGCCAACCACAGATCAATCCCTTCCCCTCCCTCCTCCTCCCCACAACCTCTCCCCCATTCCCACCTCCTCCAAGGCAAGGCCTCCTGTGGGGATTCAACAGAGCCTGATACACTTAGTTGAGGCAGGTCCAAGCCCCTTCCCCTGCACCAAGGCTGTGTAAGGTGTCCCACCATAGGCAGTGGGCTCCAAAAAGCCTGCTCACGCCCTAGGGATGGGTCCTGATGCCACTGCCAGGGGCTCCTTTAGCAGATCAAGCTACATAACTGTCTCGCTATGCAGAGGGCCTAGTCCAGTCCCATGGAGGCTCCACAGCTATTAGTCCACAGATCATGAGTTCCCACTAGTTTAGTTTGGTTGTCTCTGTAGATTTCCCCATCATGGTCTTGATGCCCCTTGCTCATAGAATCCCTCTTCTCTCTCTTCAACTGGATTCCTGGAGCTTGGCCTGCTGCTTGGCTGTGGATCTCTGCATCTGCTTCCATCAGTTACTGGATAGAGGCTCTATGATGACCTTTAAGGTATTCACTAATCTGATTACCTGGGTAGGCTAGTTCAGGCACCCTCTCTGCTATTGCTAGTCATCTAAGGTGGTGTCATCCTTGTGGATTCCTGGGAACCTCCCTAGCACCCGGTTTCTCCCTATCCCCATGATGTCTCCCTCTATCATGGTATCTCTTTCCTTGTTCTCCCACTCCATCCCTGTTCTAGCTCGACTATCCCGTGCCTTTATGTTCTCTTTGATTCTTAAATTTTAACCCAAACCTGCTGTGGGATGGTCTGTATGTCAAATTGCTCTGATTGGTCAATAAATAAAACACTGATTGGTCAGTGGCCAGGCAGGAAGTATAGGTGGGACTAACAGAGAAGAGAATTCTGGGAACAGGAAGGCTGAGTCAGAGAGACGCTGCCAGCCACCACCATGACAAGCAGCATGTGAAGACGCGGGTAAGCCACGAGTCACGTGGCAAGGTATAGACTTATAGAAATGGATTAATTTAAGATGTAAGAACTAGATAGCTAGAAGCCTGAGCCATTAGGCCAAACAGTTTAAACAATACAAGTCTCTGTGTTTACTTGGTTGGGTCTGAGCGGCTGTGGGACTGGCGGGTGACAAAGATTTGTCCTGACCATGGGCCAGGCAGGAAAACTCTAGCTACACAAACCTACTTTAAGAAATGAGCAAATTGCATGGGATTAACTTGCAAACAGTACTGTTTTATGATAGTTTTCCATAGTTTTATTTTTGTAGTTGGTTTTCTTAAATTTGATGTGAATTCATATGAATTAGGTACTTAAATTTGGTACCTATAGATTTCCATGTTTACAACTACTATAAAGAGTTAAGTTCAGGTCAGGTGGTGGTGGCCCAGGCCTTTAATCCCAGCATTCGAGAGGCAGAGCCAGGCAGATCTCTGTGAGTTTGAAGCCAGCCTGGTCTATGGAGCGAGGTCCAGAGGTCCAGGACAGGCACCAAAGCTACACAGAAAAACCCTGTCTCTAAAAACAAACAAACAAACAAACAAACAAACAAAGAGTTACGTTCAGATTGCCTTGTAGTATTTAAATCGTACCTTTTCAAATATTGTCAGTTTCTTACTGTATTATATATTTCAAGAGAAAAGTAAAGTACAAATTTTGACAGTTTTCTAAGATTTTTATGTTAACACTAAATTTTAAAAGCTTAGAAAACAAAACTATCCATTCTCCAGTCATATACTTTAATTGAATTTTAAACATGTTGTATTTATAATGCTTACATACTAAAAATTAGGTAACTTTAATACATGATAATTATAATCTCTATTTATTTATTTATTTATTTACTTATTTGTGGATTTTCATGTGTGCATGTTCAGATGTGTGAAAATGTTTATGAAAATGTGTGTTTATGTGTTTGGAGGCCAGAGTACAACTTTGGGTATTACAGCTTGGGAGCTAGTTAGCTATCTTGTTTCTTGAGAGTTGGAACTGAAGTCTAGGGACAGTATCTGGGAAAGAAAGGTCAAGAAAGCAAAGACACTGTCACTAATCTTAGCAGCAGCCGATTACATGCAGACTGATTATGAGTACCTTAGTAAAGAAGCCGTGTACAGAGCCATGAAAATGTGATCACATAGTCAGTTATTGCCGGTGTTTGCTGTAAGTCTTGATTGACGTCACAGTTTCTAGAAATACCAGCTTTGCAATGAGTACTCTATTCACTACTCATTCCACAACTGCTTCTCAAGGGACTGTTGGCCAAGTGCATATTTTAAGAAGAGGGTAAGTTAATGAATCATGGATTTATCACTTTCTTGAAGTTTATATTCCTATAGCTACGATCATTCATAATTTTGTCCATATTTTCATAGCAAACATCACCTAAACTAATCCAAGTGTGCCTTTGATCCTGGTAGTCTGAGTGTGGCATAAAATGATCTTTTTTATTTCATTTTTTTTTTCCGAGACAGGGTTTCTCTGTGTAGCTTGCGCCTTTCCTGGAGCTCACTTGGTAGCCCAGGCTGGCCTCGAACTCACAGAGATCCGCCTGGCTCTGCCTCCTGAGTGCTGGGATTAAAGGTGTGCGCCACCACCGCCCGGCTTTATTTCATTTTAATAAGTATCATTCTATGATATTTTTCAGATACTGATGTAGTAAATTTTTTACAATATTTGTAAAACCATCTTTTTATTATTTATTTTTAAGAAGTGAAAGCACGAGGTAAGATTTTATGAACAATGTCTGTGCCATCTATTATTATTAGATGTCTTCCACTTGTTTCTTTTTCTCCCACCCTAGCTATTTGATTGAGGTGCTGAGGTTTCAATACTGCTGGTCTCAACAGCATTTCTGTTCTGCTGTTCGCAACAACCATGGCAGAATCCACTTTCTGTTCTCAGTGGTCACGTTTAGAAGCACAGGATTCTATAATCTACTGCCTGCCTTTTACCTCCTAATTAGGTCTCCAATACCCATCATCACAGCTGCATACAGTAAAAGAACTGAAATCTTGTTACACATTCACGCTAAGCTCCTGGTTGCCTGGGATGCTGGCGACCTCAGAGTATAATGATTGGTAGAAGAATTATTCCACAACAATGAGATGTTTGTAAAATTGCATAATGGAGCATATGCTAATATCATGGCGAGTCACGGTGACTTTCAGAGGAACATGCACACTAACTAGTCTTTTGTTTATGTCATAAGTTATGAGTCATAGGGCTGAATTGCTGTAACACACATAGCTTTGGGCCTTAAGAGCGATTCCTCTAAAAGATTACTTACACTGTTAGTAATACTGTAGAGAAACTTTTCTGTATTACTTTGCTTTTGCCCCACAGTAAATAACATTTTTCTATGTTCAATTGATTGTTTTATGATGTGAAGATTTATTACGTGGTTGAAACCATATACACGTTTGAAGTCCACACATAACATCAATCTGACCTCCATCTCCTCTCCTCCTTGTCCTATCTTAGTACACACAAAGTATCAGTTCCCACTAAACTGCTGACATATTTTCAGCATGATCCACCTTCTCATTGGTTTTAATATATTGGATTGTGATACAATTTACTATGACCTCAGTATCGACCACAGATGTATGCAGTATTTATCCAAGTAGCCACATTCACGGATTGTTTTTTCAAATTTTAAGTTACACGTGTCCCAATAAAATGCACTATTACAAAAGGATTGTAATGGTCAAGATACTGCAGGTGGCTTCCAAGTTTATCCCGTGGCCAAGGGAACATAATGCAAATGTTGGTAAAGCTCTTACTTGTTTTCTTCATGTTTCACCAATTAAAGAAATTCCAGGGTGATAGAATTAGAAGGAATTACGGTAACAGAAAAGAATAAAACAGCTCCAGCCTTATCATGGCAACAGTATGTGAAAATTTAAGTTTTGGCAACAATATGAGCAACATTTAAAAGTCAGTTAAAGTCTGCCTTACAATATTTTTTGTGATAAATTAAAGGAAATTTCGTATTTTAGCAATCTTTTAAACCACATTAAATATTTACTCTTTTATTTTGATTTATAGTTTCTTTTACTCTAAATTTCCCTTCTTAAAGGTATGTGTGGGGCAGGCCATAACTCCTGAATATTGAGAAGTGTTTGATGCACACTAGTGATCAACTTGATTTATTAAAAATAATAGTGCAACTTTCTCTAACATGGAAGGACTTGGGGACCAGGAAAATTACATGCCGTAAACTAGCTTGGTGTTATATCCAGGCAAAATATTTACAGTTAGCTTAGAACAATGACTAAGGAAGTTAAGCTAACACCCTGACATTGTCTCTGTTTTCATAATAACCAGCAATTATTAGGTGGGCAGATTCCATTGATTTATTTATAAAATGACCATAATTCTTGCTGTTCACGTTTAAAGAATAAAATAATGATTGGTTCTACTAAATAATAAATATCCCTTTAATGAGAAATGCAATTTTAATGGTTGTACAGTGTAAACAAAGAAAATACGTATTATGTAATACTAAAGTTATAGTTCGGAGTGAACATGTGAATTTTCGGTTGGTCCTGATTCTTATCCCTAAACTTTTTTTTTAAAATTCCTCCATTGATGGAGATTGTGGAAACCATTAGTCTTTAGCATCTAAGGAACACACATGTTCTTTCTCGACTTTTAAATTGTTTTCCCATTAGAGAAGACTGGAGAGAAGCAACCTTGTTTAGAGTTAACAAGAGACACTCCACCCTGAGTTTAGATTGTTTTCTGCAGACTCACTGTCTCATTCAGTGTGAGGTTTTTCTTTGCTTAGCATTTTTTTCTGGTTCCACTCAATGTCTCCTGAGCAGGGTCCTTGGACCTAATTAGTGTCATGTAAACTTTATAACCCCGAGATGACAAGGGCAGGGTAAATGTGGAAGGGGCGAAGGAGTGGAGCATATTGGGCTGACTTTTAATTGAACTCTTGTCTTGCTGAATTTATAATAGTTCCTAACTTGTCAGTAGTCATACGAAAACACTTTCTGTTGTAAAACCTACGTGGCTTATTTTAACCATCAGTGTCTTTTCAATTTTGTGTTTGCTTTTCAGGTTTTGAAAAATGACTGCAACAACATTTTAGGAATATTTTATTAGTAAATATACTGAAACTGAAAGTAAAATGGCTGCAATTTTCATACCAAATATCAAATAATAAATAAAAGTAATTTCAGCCTCTTTAAGAATAAACGTATACTTATGTAAATACATACATGTTTAAGGTGAGCAACTCTAAAATGCTCAAATTAATTTATAAACACCATTTTATTTCAAGTGATTTCCTGACTTCTCTTTCTCCAGGAGATGCATCTTCCCAAACTCAACATGGGTTGTCATGGCTGATGTCAATTCCTATGTTTTTCTGTGATGATGGAGTTTGCAGGTTATTTACTTTTGAAAATCATATTTTATGGGACCGGAGAGATGACTAAGTGGTTAAGAGTATTTGCTAATCTTTCAAAGGACCTGAAATCAATTCCTGACACCCATGTCTGGTGACTCACAGCCACTAGTGCTTATAACTCAGGGGATCTGACACTCTCTTCTGGCCTCTGTGGCAAACTGCACACAAGTACACCCCCCCCCCGACACACACACACACACACACACACACACACACACACACACACACGCAAATGCATATATACACATGATTTGAACTCTATATGTAAACCGTGTTGGCCTTGAACTCATAGAGATCCTCCTGTCTCTGCCTCCTGACTGTTGGGATTAATGGTGTATGCTACTGCACCTGGCACATTTTTTTAAAAGATATTTATGACTTAGAGATGAAAATTATGTGTGTGGTGTATGTGTGTACATGTTCATGTGTGTGAACATGTACGTGGAGGCCAGATGTTGATATCAGATGTCTTTCTCGATCACTCTTCACATTAGTTCTTAAGACAAAGTCTTCCATTGAACCTGGATGTCATCAATTCAGCTAGACTGACTCACCACTAGGTCACAGAGATTCTCCTGTCTCTGTTTCCCTAGTGTGGGGATTATAGGCACTCACTGCTATGCCTGAGTTTTTAAATGAGTGTTGGGGACTCAAATTCAGTTTTTCTTGCTTGTGTGGGAATCCCTTACTAATTGAGCAATCTTTCTAGCCTCTGGCAGTAGAGATTTTAAACCCTATAACAAAATAAAACAAATAGTATTACATAGTTGGAACTAAAACTGATTATTTTGATAACGTGTCTTAGTATATATATGATTATTTATCATACATATTTTACAAACCTGGATTGCATTTTCTGTAGTATTAGTGGTGATTTAACTTGTTCAAAGAAATTAGACCAATTAAGTCAATATTTTAAGATGAAAATTTCTCATGCTGGAATGTTGGAGAAACTACATATGAATTATCTTTGTTTATTCTACTTCTCTTTTAAAATAAAGTTAACTTCATCTAGTGTTTCCAAATTTTGGCATCGGTCAGCTTTAGAAAACCATGAAAAAAGAACAGAGAAGTGGAACATGGTTTAATGTTAGGTTACACAAGGTGACCAGATCTTTGCACATTTTCTTGACCATAGTTTATTATACACACACACACACACACACACACACACACACACACACACACATAACAGAACTGAAAAGCAATTGGAAGAGAAATTCATGGCTTGGCAGATTTTCCACTGTACCATTGGGATTCCTTTTCTTTTATAATTTATACTTCTCTGAACTTTAAATTTTTCACTGTACTTTTTTCTTATACTTCATGGTAAATCAGTACTATAGGAAATGTTAAAGTTTTTTTT
>CABHPQ010171095.1:396-13005 GCA_902168405.1 Peromyscus aztecus
GATTTTGAAGGTTTATTGTTATTATTTTTAATTGTGGGGGTGTGGGGATGTGCAAGGAGCAGAAAGGTGTGTTAGATCCCCTGGAACTGAAAGTACAGAGGGTTGTGAGCTGCCTGAGGGGGTTGCTGGGAACCAAACCCAGGCCCAAGTGGGAACACCAATTCCAGAGCCTCTTTCCTGAGGTCTAGGATGGCAGACAGGAGCCACCACGGTCTTTCCTTTGGAATCTGGTAACTAAGCCCATGCTAGCTGAGTGATTTACACACGGGGAAGGAGGAGAAGCCCCAAGGAATCCAGGTCAAGGCTGTTCAAACCAGATTACATCTACAGATGTCAGTGGCACCAACTCTCGGATTTTGAAAGTAGAGTTACATAACAGCACCAGTCGGGCGTCGGCTCATCCTTGTGGGAACAGCCACCCTGGCAAGACAGCCAGCCATCACCACCACAGCAGTCTCGGCAAGCCTGCGGTGGCTCAGATCTGCCGTCCGTCGTCACACTCAGGAGGTGGAGGCAGGCAGGTCAGGAGTTTAAGGGCAGCCTTAGCTACTTAGTGGTTTTGGGGCCAGCCGGGGCAATAGGAGAAGGGGGGGGGGAGGAAGAAAAAGAAGAAAGTTGTTGCCTGAACTTTTCTCTGTGAGATGTGAATAAATGTCACTCACCTTGCACAGGACACCTGGAAACTGCCCCACCTCAGTCTGGCTTGGTGAACGGGGAGTTTATTGGGTCACTCACAGTAGCATGGCAGGAGCCCCACACAACACAGGTGCCCACGCTCTGAAAACTTGGCAGATGGAGCCCTGCACAACACTTTGACTTCTGACCTCTTATGCCTGCCCCCTTGTACTCAGAGACCACATGTGATTGTTCAGAAGGTTATGCAGCTGTAGAAAAGGGCAGGAGCTGGGAGGCCGCTGCCACCCCAGAGGGTTTATGACCCTCCCACCCCTCCAGTTTGGTTGGTTGTTTTTTGTTGTTGTTTGGTTGGTTTGGTTTTTTGAGACAGGGTTTCTCTGTGTAGCCCTGTGTCCTGGAACTCGCTCTGTAGACCAGGCTGGCCTCAAACTCACAGAGACCCACCTGCCTCTGCCTCCTGAGTGCTGGGATTAAAGGTGTGCGCCACCATAGTCCACCTCCCACCCCCTCTTACTAAAAGTCTTTCTTGCTCTCTCTCTCTCTCTCTCTCTTTTTTTTTGGGCCATTCAGTTCTTTATTAGAGCATCAGGTGTTTTAGACAGACACAGTATCACAGCTTCACAGAGTTAAACAAATGCAACATAAACAAAAGTAACACACCTTAAAACAATATTCTACAACTGGAGAAAGAACAAAAGAAAACAAATCCTGCATTGTTACAGGGTTTTACACAATGTTGAATGCTTTCTATATTTTTGGAGGAGGTCTGGCTGGGTGGCATGGATTCTCCCATGAAGTCTGGTTACTGCATTGTAATTTGGCTTTTTTTTTTTAAATGCCGAATGCCTTTTATTGAAGGAGGGAGGAGGTCTTAAATACAGGCTTACAGCACAATGGGAGAACCCTGGAGGGCAGACTTTTTTTTTTTGGTTTTTCGAGACAGGGTCTCTCTGTGTAGCTTTGTGCCTTTCCTGGAACTCGCTCTGTAGCCCAGGCTGGCCTCAAACTCACAGAGATCCACCTGCCTCTGCCTCCCGAGTGTTGGGATTAAAGGCGTGTGCCACCCCCGCCTGGCTCTCTCCTTGGTTTTTATGCCCTTTGCAGACAGTCTAATGTAGCTCAGGCTGGCCTGCTATGGGCTCCATAGCCTGGGATGGCAGGTGTGTGCCGTTGCACCGTGTTCCGTCGAATCACCTTCTCAAGTGTGTCCAGTTTGTGAGTTATTTGGAGAAGACCATCCTATCAAATCTAGTCAAGATCGGGCAACAGGCCTCAGCTGGTAAGCCTGAGGACCCGAGTTCGTCCCCGGGACCTGAATGGGGGGGAAAAAGAAGTCAAAAGGACAGGAAAGGACATGGCTGCTCCTAGATATGGCGGAGGAGAAAGTTTGTTGTAGATGTGTGGGAGAGCACAGCTGGAGGTGGACACCTGTGAGTGGACATGACCCTGAGCCATGTGAGCAGGGAGGAAGGGAGCCAGGTGCAGCGGCCAGGAGGCCAAAGGGCCAAAAGGCAAGGGTGACCAAAATGTCTCAACTGGTTATGGAAGAGACTCTGGGGGAAGGACAGCCCAGCCCCTGGGCAGGAGGGTTCAGGGTAGGGGGTGAGGTATGCCAGCCATACCCTGAAACAGGCAGGGATTGAGGGATGCTGGGCGAGCCTGAAGGCCAGGTCCAGCTTTGATATGGTAAATAGGCACCTCAGCCATTTGTCCCAGGTTTGAGAGGTGGGAGGACAGGACCAGTTTCCTTCAGTTGTCCTTGGACTGCCACACGCGTCCTGGTGCATTCACACATAGTGAAGAAAGGAAAGGAAAGAAAGGAATAGAGCCCGGCCACCTGGGCTGGGTCTCCTCACTCTACCTAGCTGTGGACGACCTTGAATTCCTGATCCTCCTGCCTCCACCTACAGAGTTGGAGCAGGTGTGTGCCACCACGCCTGGTACCAGCTGGGATTTCTGGCTGGTGGTCAAGTTCAAAGGTTCTGGGTGTGTTGGCCTGATTGCAGCCAAGCTGCCTGGTGCCCGGGGGAAGGAATGGCTGGGCAGTGTTCCCTTTCTGCTCTCTTTCTCTCTTTCCTAATGTCTGAGTCTCAGGAGGGCACCTGCCTATCAGCTCAGCACCCAGGAGGATGAGGCAGGAGGATCACTGCGGATTCCAGGCCAGCCTGGGCTACATAGCAAAAACCTTTTTTTAAAGATTTTTTTTAAAAAATTTACTTTTATGTGCATTGGTGTTTTGCCTGCATGTATGTCTGTGTGAGGGTGTTGGGTCCCCTGCAACTGGAGTTAGACAGTTGTGAGCTAACATGTGGGTGCTGGAATTGAACCCAGGTCCTCTGGAAGAGCAGCCAGTGCTCCTAACCGCTGAGCATCTCTCCAGCTCAGAGAACTGCTTAAAAATAAACTGGAGAGATGGCTCAGTGGTTAAGATCACTGGCTGCTCTTGCAGAAGATCTGGAAACTGAATCCAGCAGCTCTCAGTCGCCTGTAACTCCAGTTGCCGGTGTATGTGTGTGTGTCAGGGGGAATCAGATGTCCCCTTCTGGCCTCTGAGGACAGTGTACTCATGTGCACACACACACACACACACACACACACACACACACACACACACATCCATAATATTCTTAAGAGTCTTTTTTTTTTTTTAAAGATAAAATTAAATTTTAAAAAAAGAGAAGGGCTTCTTGGGCCTGCTGGCACATGCTGATCATCCCAGCACTTGGGATGTGGAGGCAAGAGGATGAGGAGTACAAGGGCATCGCTGGGAGGTGGTACCTGCCCTGAGGGTTCCACGTGAATGCTGGGCATGGTGGCTGTACCCCCAGCACTGGGGAGGCGGAGACAGGAGGATCCTGGGCTCACTAACCAGCCAGCCTGTTACCAGGTTCAGTGACAGACCCTGTCTCAAAAAAGCAAGGTGGGGAAGCTGGAGAGAGGGCTCTTGGTTAAGAACCCTGTTGGGTCATCTTGAGGACAAAGTATAGATCCCGGTACTCATAAAACAAGCCAGGTGCATCCACAAATGCCACTCACCCCAGCTCTGCTGGGGACTGCTTGCTGTGCAGGTGAGAGGTCAGCCCCAGGTTCTGGAAGGGAGGGATGGGAGGAGGAGAATGATGGAAGAGGTTATGGACGCTCCCTTCCGGCCTCCACACACACGGTAATAAATAATGTAACTTAAAAGCCCCGAGGGGCAAGCGTATGTCTCATGGCATGGAAGTGCTTGTTGCTCAAGTCCAACGTCCCAGTTTGGACCCTGGAAGCCATGTGAAGGTGAGAGGAGAGAACTCACTGCACACAGCTGCCCTTTGATCTCCAGATGTGTCCTGCAGGCCCACACAGGTGCATCATAGAAACACACACACACACACACACACACACACACACACACTGAAGTTTAAAAAATAAGGAAGACGCCGGGCGGTGGTGGCGCACGCCTTTAATCCCAGCACTCGGGAAGCAGAGGCAGGCGGATCTCTGTGAGTTCGAGGCCAGCCTGGGCTACCAAGTGAGTTCTAGGAAAGGCGCAAAGCTACACAGAGAAACCCTGTCTCGAAAAAACCAAAAAAAAAAAAAAAAAAAGGAAGACACCTTTAATCCCAGCACTTGGGAGGCAGAGGCAGGAGGATCTCTGAGTTCAAAAAGGTAGAAGGGGACAGTGTGAACAAAGATGGTCTCAGAGGGACAAGAGGTAAAGAGCATCAGACACATGCACACATGTACATATATATGCACACATAAATACATATACATATATGTGCACATATACATATATACATACATATGTGTACACATATTTATACATATACACATGTGGTAGTTTGAATGTAATTGGCCCCCATAAGCACATAGGGAGTGGCACTATTAGGAGATGTGTCTTGTTGGAGAAAGTGTGTCACTAGGGGGGCAGGCTTTGAGGTTTCCTGTGCTCAAGATACCACCCAGTGTCTCAGTTGACTTCCTGTTGCCTTCTGATAAAGATGTAGCCAGCACCACATCTGCCTGCATGCCGCCATGCTCCCTGCCATGGTGATAATGGACTGAACCTCTGAACTGTAAGCGAGCTCCAGTTAAATGTTTTCCTTATAAGAGTTGCCGTGGTCATCAGGGTGGTGGTGGCGCACGCCTTTAATCCCAGCACTCGGGAGGCAGAGGCAGGTGGATCTCTGTGAGTTCGAGGCCAGCCTGGTCTACAAAGTGAGTTCCAGGACAGACACCAAAACTACACAGAGAAACCCTGTCTTGAAAAACCAAAAAACCAAAAAAGTTGCCATGGTCATGGTGTCTCTTCACAGCAGTAGAAGCCCTAACTAAGGCAACATATATACACACATATACATATGTACACACATATGTGTACATATATACACATGCATATATGCACATACACATATATACACATGTGCTTACATACATTCATAAATACATAGACACATACATATGCATACATGTATGCATATACATATGTACTGACTGGTTTTGTGTCAACTTGACACAAGCTAGAGTCATCAGAGGAAGGAGCCTCAGCTGAGGAAACGCCTCCATGAGATCCAGCTGTAAGCGTTTTCTCAATTAGTGATCAATGGGGAAGGCCCAGCCCACTGTGGGTGATGCCATCCCTGGGCTGCTGGTCCTGGGTTCTATAAGAAAGCAGGCTGAGCAAGTCACAGGGATCAAGCCAGTAAGCAGCACCCTCCATGGCCTCTGCATCAGCTCCTGCCTCCAGGATCCTGCCCTGTGTGAGTTCTTTTTTTCCTTAAATTTATTTATTACGTATACACATACCAGAAGAGGGCACCAGATCTCATTACAGATGGTTGTGAGTCTCCATGTGGTTGCTGGGAATTGAACTCAGGACCTCTGGAAGAGTAGCCAGTGCCCTTAACCTCTGAGCCATTGCTCCAGCCCTTTAAAGGATTTATTTTATTTTATTTTTGTTTTTGTTTTTTTTTTTTTGAGACAGGGTTTCTCTGTGTAGCTTTGGAGCCTGTCCTCGAACTTGCTCTGTAGATCAGGCTGGCCTCGAACTCACAGAGATCTGCCTGCCTCTGCCTCCTGAGTGCTGGGATTAAAGGTGTGCGCCACATGCCCCCCACCATGTTTTCTTGTCCCGACTTCCTTCAATGATGAACAGCAATGTGGAAGTGTAAGTTGAATAAACCCTTTCGTCCCAACTTGCTTTTTGGTCACGGTGTTTCACTGATGCTGTGGAATAAGCCTTTTGTACACTGTGAATATGTTTTGCTCTCATTGGTTTAATAAAGAGCAAACTGGTCAATAGCTAGGCAAGAAGAGGTTAGGTGGGAGAGCCAGACTGAGGATCCTGGGAAGAAGGAGGGCAGAGTCACCAGCCAGATGCAGAGGAAGCAGGAGATGAACATGCCATGCTGAAAAAAAGGTACCACCACATAGTAAAGCACAGATAAGAAATATGGATTAATTTAAGTTGAAAGAGCTAGTTAGTAACAAGCCTAAGCTATCAGCCAAGCATTTATAATTAATAATAAGTCTCTGTGAGGTTATTTTGGGAGCTGGTGGTCCCAACAAAAAACTCCACCTACAATTGAAGCAGTGGAAACCCTGACTAAGACAACATACATATGCACACATATACATATACATACACAGTGCATATATAACATGCATACATATACACACATATACATACACATACATACACAGTGCATGTATAACATGCATACATATACACACATATACATACATACACAGTGCATATATAACATGCATACATATACATACACACATACATATATACAGATGCATACATATACCCATACATAATGCTTTTTTTCAGTACTGGGATGGAGCACAGGGCCTTTGCAGATTCTAGGCACGGTCTTGCTACTGAGCTGCATCCCCAGCTCTATTTTTGTTTTTATGGGTTTTTTTTTGAGGCAGAGTCTCACTATGTAGCCCAGCCTGGAACTCTGTGTATAGATCAGGCCGGCTTTAAAAACTCACAGAAATCCACCTACCTCTGCCTCCAAAGTGTTAAGATTAAAGATGTGTGCTACCATGCCAGGCTAAGATTTTACTTCATGTTATTGTATTTCATTTATTTTTATTTGAATTTATTTGTAATTAATTTATTTTTTGTTTGTTTTGTTTTGTTTTCTGAGACAGGTTTTCTCTGTGTAGCCCTGGCTGTCCTGGAACTTGCTTTGTAGATCAGGCTGGCCTCAAACTCACAGAAATCCACCTGCCTCTGCCTCCTAAGTGCTGGGATTAAAGGCACGCACCACCATTCGTGGACTTTTATTTTATTTTATTTTATATTTTTTGAGACAGTCTCCACAACCTAGGCAGGCCTCGAACTTCTGATCCTCCTACCCCGACAACTTAGTGCTGGGATGATAGATGTGGGCCATCACACTTGCATTATTTAGTTTATTTTTTAAATGGCATCTCATTATGTGGTCTAGAGTGGTAGAGAATTCGTCTCCTCTTCCCTCAGGGTTCCGAGTGCATAATTTTTCTCTTTAGCATTATCACATTTTATTTTATTTTACTTCTGTGGTAAAGATGGAACCAAAGCCCTTGTGGATGTGTGGCAAGCTTTGACCACTGAACCACACCTCAGCCGTCAATGAATATTTACTGAGTGCTAAGCACTGTTCTATCTGCTGAATCATGCAAAAATACTGATGATTTTCTGGATTGGGGCATGGCTCTGCCATAAAGTGTCTGCCTAGAATCCCCATTGAGGGTCTGGGGGTGTGGTCAGGGGTGGAGCCCCGCCTAGAATTCCCTAGTGAGATACTCATCCCCATCATTAACACCAGAGGGGGGGGGGGGGGGGGGGGGGGGGGGGGGGGGGGGGGAGGGGGGGGGGGGGGGGGATGGGAAGGGATGGGGGAGGGGAGGGGGAGGGGGAGGGAGAGGGAGAGAGAGAGAGAGAGAGAGAGAGAGAGAGAGAGAGAGAGAGAGAGAGAGAGAAGAGCAGAGTGTTCTTACACACCGGTAGATAACAACTTAAGGCAGAGTGTGACAGTCCAAGCCTGTTATTCTGGTAGTACTTGGAAGCCTGAGGCAGGGGGATGGTATGTTGGAGTCCATCCTGCATTACATAGTGAGGCAGGTAGAAGGGGAAAAAACAAAACAAAACAACAACAACAAAAAAAAAATGGAGACAGAAGGATTGCCAGTTCCAGGCCAACTTGAGCTACACCATGACAGCCTGTCTCAAAACACCTTTTTTTTAAAAAAGCCATCCAGACTTTTACCACCATGTGACATTACTCCCTGTCTCTCTGTCTGAGAAATGGGAACTGTTGACCTTCTGCAGACTTATTGTGTTGTTTTGGTTTGTTTATTTGGTTGGTTCTTTTATTTTTTTCAAGACAGGGTTTCTCTGTGTAGCCCAGGCTGTCAGGAACTCACTCTGTAGACCAGGCTGGCCTCGAACTCACAGAGACCTCCCTGCCTCTGCCTCCCAGTTTATCTGTCTTTGAGATGAGGTCTCATTAGCTCAGGCTGGCCTCAGACTTGCTGTGTACCCTCGTACTCCAGATCATCCTGCCTCCACCTCCTGAAGACTGGGATGACAGGTGCATGCTGTCGTCTCCTGCCACAGCGGGCGTGGAACCCAGGGCTTCCTGCACGCCAGGACAGTGCCCTCCCAACAGAGTCCGTCCAGCCCTGGCCCTCTTGAGACATTTTTAAAGTGCTATTTTACCTTATGTGCACGAACATTTGCTTACACAGATGTCTGGTGCCCCACAGAGGCCAGAAGGGGCAGCTGGATTCCCTGGAACCAGAGTTATGGATGGCTGCGAGCCACCGTTGTGGGTGCTGGGAATTGAACCCAGGTCCTCTGGAAGAGCAGCCGGTGTTCTTAACCTCTGAGCCGTCTCTCCAGAGCCCCAGCGGGAATTTTTACCTTTTCTTTGGAGACCAGGTCTCCAAAGCCTAGCCCAGCCTTAAACTCCTCATCCTCCTGCCTCTGCTACTGAGCTTTGGGACGACAAGTGTCCCCACCATGGCTGGTTCTGTGGGTGCTGGGGCAGACCTCGGAGCTTTGCGAGGGTTAGCAGAGCACTCTACCCACTGGGCGCTGCTCTGTCCAGCCCCTCATTGCCACAGGATTAAAGCAGTCACTCCCCTCATGTCTTGCTCCTCAAGTGCCAGCTTGGGTGGCCTCCTCCCTTCTCATTGTCACCCAAACAGCACCACCCTCTCCGCCAGCTGCCCAGGGCGGCCTCGGTGCCCTACCGTGCACATCTGCCAGGCTACCTGGTGCAATAGGGGAGCCGCCCAGCAGGTTTTTCCTCTTAGCCTGCTCCGGGGGCCCTGAGCTGTTCTGTCCCCACCTCGCCTGGGCTGGGCACTCCTAGGCTCACTCACTCAGCTGGTGCGCCTCTGCCAGGCACAGGACACATGCATCAGCACCAGAGCAGAGCAAAGATGCCCAGCGTCTTTGCCTACCAGAGCTCTGAGGTGGATTGGTGCGAGAGCAATTTCCAGCACTCGGAGCTGGTGGCTGAGTTCTTCAATACGGTGAGGGCCTGGGCAGGGGCTCTGGGAAGGGTGGGATAGGGTAGGCTTACAAAATGCTGGATTAAGACACAGCACCTCCACAGGGAATCTCGTTTGAGCGGTTGGCTGTCTCTGTGTGTGGCCAAGCGGATCAGCTTGTATTCATTCATTCATCCACCTTCGTGTAGAACTGAGATCAATGGCAGGTTTTTAAGACTAATTTCTGATGGTGCTGCGATGGTGGGTGCACTGGCAGCCTTTAGGACTCCCAGAGGAGGCTCTTTGAGTCAATGAGGTTGTCTGGAGGAAGTAAGGATGCCTGTCTTTTTTTTTTTTTTTTTTCTTCCCCAGAGACAGGGTTTCTCTGTGTAGCTTTGGTGCCTGTCCTGGAACTCACTCTGTAGCCCAGGCTGGCCTTGAACTCAGAGATACACCTGCTTCTGCCTCCCACATGCTGGGATTAAAGTCATGCACCACCACCGCCTGGCTGGATGCCTGTCCTTTCACCTGCAACCCCCCAGCCAAGGATGATGGATCCATCCCACTTTTCCCCTTTCGTGATCCTATTTGAACCACTCCGATTTTTATCTTCCTGTACCCGATGTACCGCTCTCGGTACTTCACGCACGATGACGGTGTTGGAGGAACTGGAAGGGTGCAGGCAGGTAGAAGAGGCTACGTGAGCTTGCTGTCCCTGCCTGGAACAGAGCTGCTTAGCCATGGGAAGCATCAGCACTTCCCTTTTCTGCAGACAGGTTCTGGAACATGCAGCCCAGGCTAGCTGCCATGCGTGTCCTATGGCGTTTGGATCTGAACGCTGGGACTGGAAGCTCACACCCACCACACCCAACACTAGCTTTTACTCAGTGCTTGCTGTGTGCACATGGTACAGACCTTTCACCTCCGCAATCTCATCTGATCCACACAGCCTCGTGGGGAGACAGGGAGACGCCAACAGGGGTGTCTCATTGTGCAGCAGGTACTTCAGGGGATGGAGCGAGGTTAGGAATGAGCCTCCTACTTACAGCTAGACTTTGAGCTTCAGCTTGCTAGATCCAAGACACACTTGTGTGTGTGTGCATGTGTGTGTCTCTGCATGCGTGTGTGTGTGTGTGTGTGTGTGTGTGTGTGAGTGTGTGTGGAGTGTGTTTCCTGGCAACAAAAATGCAGGAAGGACTGGTGAGATGACTCAAGGGGTAAAGGCGATTGCCGACAACCTGAGTTCAATCCCTGGGGCTGACATGCTGAAAGGAGAGAAGGTTATCATCTCACCTCTGCCCTGCCTAGAATCCCCCAGTGAGGGGCTGGGGGCGTGGTCAGGGTGGAGCCCCGCCTAGAATCCCCCAGTGAGGGATTGGGGGCGTGGTCAAGGGTGGAGCCCCGCCTAGAATCCCCAGTGAGGTGCTGGGGGTGTGGTCAGGGTGGAGCTCCACCTAGAATCCCCCAGTGAGGGGCTGGGGGCGTGGTCAGGGTGGAGCCCCGCCTAGAATCCCCCAGTGAGGGATTGGGGGCGTGGTCAGGGTGAAGCCCCGCCTAGAATGCCCCAGTAAGGGTCTGGTTTCTGTGTGGTCCCACCATGGTCCTCAGTTTCCGTATGGTTATTGGACCAGTTTGAAACTACCATTTGGGAGAGGCCAGAGAGGACTGGGTTTCTACACTTATTCTATGTTTTCGAGGAAGCCCTTATGATCCAGAAAATTCTCTGGCCGGTTGAGTTCACTATGATGGGTCCCCCTATAAAAGATGCCTAGAGAGTATTGAGTCAGGTTTGGCTGTGGCTGGGCCTCTCATCCCCAAATGTCCATCGTGCCTACCCCCGCCCCACCCCAGCAGCCCTAGTCCACAGCAGTGCCCATCACACCTGGAGGGTCGCCACACAGCCCAGGAGAGAGAGAGACTTCACACCCTCAGCCACTGGGACACTGCCACGCACAGTCCGGGTGTTTCACAAAATGAGAGTGAAACGTCCCTCAGCATGAATCCGTTTGGCTCTTGTTCTTTCATTTTGTTTGGGGCTTGAGACCCTCACCCCGCCCGACTTCAACCTCCCAAGTGCATTTTAGTTATCAACTTATTCTGTGTGTGGGCGCTCACCTGTGTGGAGGTCTGAGGACCAGACCTAACTGGTGAGAGTTTCTGGCTGTGTGTGAACTGGGTCTTTTTTTTTTTTCATGTGCATTTGTGTTCCTGCCTGTATGTCTGTGTGAAGGTGCCAGATCCCTTGAAACTGGAGTTACAGACAGTTATGAGCTGCCATGTGGGTGCTGGGAATTGAACCTGGGTCCTCTGGAAGAGCAGTCAGTGCTCTTAACTGCTGAGCCATCTCTCCAGCCCTGAACTGGGTCTTTTTCCAGAGTTTACTTCTACTGCACCAAGGCAGAGAGCGCTGAGGAATATATAAATGAGCCTGAATAAGGTTGTAAGCCAATAAAACTTTATTGGCAGTAGCCGGGTGTGGTGGTGGCCCAGCCTGCCAACCTCAGCAAGGTGAGATAGGAAGATATTACCAAGAGTTAGGCCACCCTGGCCTGCGTGGTGACTTACAAACTAGCCTGGGCTACAGTGTGAGGCTGTCAACAGGACAGGGTCTGAAGGGAGAGGAAGGAAGGAAAACCAATCATGGTGTGCACCTATCATCCCAGCACCCCAGAGACTGAGGCAGGAGGATTATCCCCAGTGTCGCCTCAGCTACCTGGCAAGTTGGAGGCCAGCCTGCGCTACTGGAGACCCTGTAAAAAAGGGAAAGATAAGTTTGTTTATTTTCAAGACATAGTTCTCCTAGTTGTCCTGGAACTCACTCTGTAGCCCAGGCTGGCCCCAAACTCACAGAGATCCACGTGCCTCTGCCTCCCGAGTGCTGGGATTAAAGGCGTGTGCCACCACTGCCTGCTTTCTTGTCTATTCTTACTAATTTTTTTAGGCAAGGTCACCATACATAGCACTGACTGTCCTGAAACATACTATGTAGACCAGGCTGGCCTCATATTCACCAAGAACCGCCTGCCTCTACATACAGAACGCCAGAATGAAAGGAATGCACCACCATGCCCACTAAAGAAACTTTTAAATTGCATTTTGGGAAGACTTATTTTGGCCAGGAATGGTAACCAAGCTTTTAATCCCAGCACTCCATAAACAGAGGCAGGTGAAAATCTCTGTGAGTTCAAGGCCAGCCTGGTTTACATCGTGAGTTCCAGGACAGCCAAGGCTATGTAAAGAAACACACTGTCTCAAAGTAACCAAAAAATTAAAAAAAAATTTTTGATTATGTATACATGTGTGTGTGGGCGGTATGTGCATGTGAGTGTGGGTGCCCTTGGAAGCCAGAGGTGTCTGCTCCTCCAGAGCTGGACTTACGGTCATCAGCTGCCTGACACTCATGCTGGGAGCGAAACTCAGGTCCTTTGCAAAGGCACTGTTAGTCACACTTTAATTGTGTGTGTGTGTGTGTGTGTGTGTGTGTGTGTGTGTGTG
>CABHPQ010171095.1:13015-24200 GCA_902168405.1 Peromyscus aztecus
TGTGTGTGTGTGTGTGTGTGTGTGTGTGTGTGTGTGTGTGTGTATGCATGTGTGTATTCATGTGTGTGCATGTAAGCCAGAAGTCAATGTCAGGTGAAGTCCATCTTGCTATTGATTTATTAAGGTCTCATTATGTAGTTCTGGCTGTCCTGGAACTCAATCTGTAGATCAGGCTGGCCCTGAACTCATAGAGATGTGCCTGCATGTGCCTCCTGAGTGCTGAGACTAAAGATGTGCTCTACCACTCCCTGATCACCTTGTACTGGGAATCGAACCTGGGTCCTCTGGGAGAATGGCTAGTGCTCTAACCCTTTAGCCATCTCTCCAGCCCCCTACCTGGCTTTTTTTCTCTCTCTCTGATTTATTATGTATACAGTGTTCTGTCTGCATGTACACCTTTATGTCAGAAGAGGGCACAAGATCTCATCTCAAGTCACCATGTGGTTGCTGGGAATTGAACTCGAGACCTCTGGAAGAGCAGCTAATGCTCTTAACCTCTGAGCCATCTCTCCAGCTCCCTACCTGGCTTTTTTTAAAGTGGGTTATTAGAGTCTGAACCCAAGCAGGGTGGTGGTGGTGCACACCTTTAATCCCAGCACTTGGGAGGCAGAGCCAGTTGGATCTCTATGAGTTTGAGGCCAGCCTGGTCTACAGAGCGAGTTCCAAGACAGCCAGGGCTGCACAGGGAAACCCTGTGAGGAAAAAACAAAACCAAACCAAACCAAGAAAACAGCAACGAAAAGAATTTGAACCCAGTCCCCATGCTCACCAGGCAAGGACTTGCCAGCTGAGCCATCTCCCGGTCTCCCTTGCTCTCTGTGCATTAGTGGCCTCTGCCCTGCTGGCTCCTGGGGTGGACAGAGACATCCAAGTCAATTTCCACATTTCCTTCTTCACCAGCAAAGGAAGAAAGAAGCAGCTGGTGTGTTCTGGGTTCTGGATACAGAGGGGGTCAAAATAGACAGAAAACCCTGCCTGGGTGGGTCTGGTGTTCGAGGTTGGGTCTGATGTTGGAGAGTAGGTCTGGTGTTGGAGGGTGGGTCTGGTGTTGGAGGGACAGACAGACACTGCTGGTGTCAAGGGTGCAAGAAGTCAGGCAAGGATCCTGAATGGGAGAGTTGAACTCCCTCATTCTGACAGTGAGTGAATGAATGAATGAATGAATGAACTTTTGTTTTGAGACAGGTCTTATGTAACTGAGACTGGCCTCAAACTGTGTAGGCAGGGATGACCTGGAACTTCTGATTCCTGCAGCATCACACTCAGGTTAAAACCACTGAATAAGTGGGTTATTAGAATCTGAACCCAAGCAGGGCAGTGGTGGCGCACGCCTTTAGTCCCAGCAGTCAGAGGCAGAGGCAGGTGGATCTCTGTGAGTTCCAGGCTAGCCTGGGCTACAGAGTGAGTTTTAGGACAGTTAGGGCTACACAGAGAAAAATCTGTCTCAACAAAACAAAACAAAAAGAAATACAGACAGGGCCGAACAAGCCTCTACAGCTTGTGGTGTGTCCTAAGCATTGGATAAAACTCGACACAGGGCAGTGAGAGGGCATGGCAGGAAAGGGGCTTGTAGCTAAGCATGATGACTTGAGTTTGATCCTTGGGACCCATAGGTTGGTCACCAGCCTCCACAGGCACGTCATGCAACCTCCTGCCCCAAATAAGTAAATACATGAAAAAAAAATAATCTGAAGCTGTTTCTACAACAACCACAGCAAATATTATAATCACCATTGACATTTATTAATACTATCTAATACACTGTATTTAACTGTAGCCCTCGTAACATTCTTTTGAAGTAGCTACTCTTTCCCACCCCTTGTGGGTTTTTGCAGTTTTGCTATGTAGCCTGGGCTGGCCTGGGTAGCCTGGGCTGGCCTGGAACTGGTAATCCTCCAGCCTCAGTCTCTGAGTCCTGAGAGGAGAGACTCTTTCCACATTCTAACAAGAGGGAAACAAAGGCCCAGAGAGACTTAGTTACTTTCCCAGGGTCACACAGCAGACAACTGCACGGGAGCCTGATTCAAAGTCCTTCTTGCTTAACTACTGGGCTGGGAGGGTGCCTCATGACTGTTAAACCACCACGCCGATGGTAATTCCTACAGGTAAGTCTTGTCCTGAAACAGGCGCTGCCTCCAGGTACTCCGCCCCAACCCACAACCCCAGGCAGGTAATAAATGGGAGCAAGTGATCCTGTCGGGGGAGCGGGGGTGTTGTAGATGACAGGTGCCCTCTGTGGGAACCAGAATGTAGGACAAAGGGTGGCAAGGTGACTCCTGGAGACAGTCCCTGACTCAGTAGACCTAACAGGTTCTTCCTACCACCTCTCCCTGCCTCCTCCAAATGCACAATGATATGTAAGTGGGATTTGTTATAGTGATTGTTTCTTGGTTTACAGTACTGGATATGAAAACTATAACCTCTTCAAAGCCAAGGGCTGTAGCCTGAACAACACACCTGTCTCCTCACGTGAGGATTCTAGGCAGGGCTCCACCCTGCCCCTGCCCCCAGCCCCTCACTGTGGGGCTCCACCCTGACCATGCCCTCAGACCCTCACTGGAGGATTCTAGATGGTGCTCTGTTGGGGAATATTATTTTAGGGTGTGTTACTTTTGTTTATGTTGCATTTGTTTAACTCTGTGAAGCTGTGTTACTGTGAGTGTCTAAAACACTGATGCTCTATTAAAGAACTGAACAGCCAGTAACAGGGCAGGAGAAAGGATAGGCAGGGCTGGCAGGCAGAGAGAATAAATAGGAGGAGAAATCTGGGAGAAGAGAGATCTAGGAGTGAGAGAAGGAGGAGGACTCCAGGCATCAGCCACCCAGCTACACAGCAAGCCACTGAGTAAGAGTAAGATTTACAGAAGTAAGAGACCAGGGAAAGCCCAGAGGCAAAAGGTAGATGCGATCATTTAAGTTAAGGAAAGCTGGCAAGAAACAAGCCAAACTGAGGCCAGGCGTTTATGATTAAGAATTAGCCTCTGTGCGGTTTATTGGGAGCTGGGTGGTGGGTCCCCCAAAAGAGCAAAAACAAACAACAGTGCCTCCCCCTGACCAGGTCCCCAGCCCCTCACTGGGGGGATTCTAGGCAGAGACTCCACCTCTGGGCATTCCCTGAAGTCTTCTTTCCACCTTCTATTTTGAGACAGGGTCTTGTTATGTAGTCCAAGCTGCTTTTATTTTCTTGGAGTCTTTTTTTCCTTCTCTTTTGTTTTTTAATGACAAAGTCATTATAGCTGTGCTTGTTAGTTTATCAGTTTGGCACAAGCTAGGCTCATCTGTGAAGATGGAGCTCCAACTGAGACAATTCCTCCTTCAGATTAATCTGTGAGCAAGCTGTGGGGTTTTGTCTTGGTTGAAGATTGATGGGGAGGTCCAGCCCTCTGTGGGTGGAGCCATCCCTGAGCTGCTGGTCCTAGGTGCTATAAGAAAGCAGGCTGAGCAAGCCATGGGGAGCAAGCCAGTAAGCAGCACCCTCCATGGCCTCTGCATCAGCTCCCGCCTCCAGGTTCCTGTCTAGAGGTCCTGTCCCAATGTCCCTTCATGATGGTCTGTGACGATGAAATAAGCCATCTACTCTCCAGGCTGCTTTCAGTCGTGGTATTTATTCATCACAGCCCAGAAAGCAGACTGATGTGAAACTGGCCTGTAATCCTGGCTGCCTCACAGGGATCTGCCTGCTTCTGCCTCTCAGGCTGGGACTAAAGTTGTGCTCTACCACACTCAGTCTTTTTTTTTTAATTATTATTTAAAAGAATTTTTAAATTTAAATATATTTTGATTATACTCTTCCCCTCCCCCATGTTCTTCCAGATCCTCTCCCCCTCCTTACTCATCCAACTTTTAAGTTCTTTCTCAAAAAACAATTAAGAAAACAAAACAAAAAACAGAGGTTGTGGTGCTGAGTTTGAGGCCAGCCTGGTCTACATATCAAGTTCCAGGACAGCCAAGGCTACATAGAGAAACTTTCTCTTGAAGACAAAACAAAACAATCAAACAAACAAAAAGATAAAAACAAAAACTGTCACAAGAAGTTGGACAAGCCAAGCCAACAGAAAGAAAAGAGCCCAAGAGCAGACACAAGAGTCAGAGACCTGCTTATTCACACACTCAGGAGCCTTGTAAAAATACTAAGCTAACAGCCATATGTATGCAGAGGACCTGGTGCAGACCTGAGCAGGTCCTGGGCTTGAGTTCATATAAGCCTTACTCAGTTGATTCAGAGGGCCTTGCTCCCCTGGTGTCCTCCATCACCCCTGGTTCTCACCCTTTCTGCCTCCTCTTCCATGGGGTTCCCTGAGTTCTGAGGGGAAAGGATTTGATAGAGACATCCCGTTTAGAGCTGTGTGTTCTAAGGTCTCTCTCTCTCTCTCTCTCTCTCTCTCTCTCTCTCTCTCTCTCTCTTTCTCTCTCTCCCTTTTCCTCTCTTCCTCTCCCTCTCTGCATAATGTCTCAGCCTTGTTTTATTTGGTAGCAGATGTCAATCATCTGTCGTAATGGGTTCCACTGTGACACTCTCATACATGTACACAGCATGGTCTGACCTCAGCCCCCTTCATCCTCTCCTGCCCCCTCCCACTCCTGTGGGCCCTCCTCCTCTTCCCAACCCGTCCTCTTCATTTTCAGATCATTTTTCTCTTATCTCATGACTCACTTGCTTGCATGAGTATGGATGTATTTTTTAAATTTTTAAATTATTATTTTAAAATAAAATGTATTGATGTGTGTGTGTGTGTGTGCACATGCCATGGTGTGCACGTGGCCGTCAGAGGGCAGCTTTCGGGAGTTGCTTCTCTCCTTCCACCATCTGGGCTCCAGGGATCAAACTCAGGTCGCCAGGCTTGGCCGCAAGCGCCTTCACCTGCTCAGCCATCACACTGGCCTGATGTCTATGTCACAGGTCACCTATAGACACTGGGGAATATATGTATTTGTGAATGTGTGTGTGTGTGTGTGTGTGTGTGTGTGTGTGTTTATGTGGGACACGTGCATCATGGCACGTGTGAGCAGGTCGGGGCCAGCCCTGGGTGCCGGTCCTTGCTGTCCACCTCCTTAGAGGTGCCTGTCTCTCTTGTTTGCTGCTGAGCAGCCCACACCGAGCTGGTACACTTCTGGTGATTCTCCAGTCTCTGTCTCTCGCCACTCCATAAGAGACCAGGAGTCCAGCTGCACACTGCTGAGTCTAGGATTGCGTGGGTTCTGAGGATTTGAACTCAAGTCCTCATGACCTGAGTTCACCCACTAAACTGTCTCTGGGGCCCCCAAGGCCACCCCTTCACCTTGATTTCTTCTGTCTTGGCTTCTGGAGTAGCTGGGATCACAGGCCAGCTCCACAGCTGGCAGGTCTTCTTTTCCTTTTAATATTTATTTTATTTTTTAATTTATGTTGGCTGCTGTTTTGCCCACACGTGTGTCTGTGTGAGGGGAGGGTGTTGACTCCCTCGGAACTGGAGTCACTGGCAGCTGTGAGCTGTCATGCAGGTGCCAGGAATTGAACCTGGGTCCTCTGGGAGAGCAGCCAGTGCTCTTAACTGCTCACTGGCAGGTGTTCTTAACCCGCCGGAAACTGTAGCCACAGAGGCCAGTAAGTCCTGGGGCCTTTGGGTCAGCAATGCTAAGGGTGATTGTGCCTATTTCACAGGTCAGGTGTGGATGCAGGGGAACCATTCCAGAGCTTCACGGTTATTGAACAAGGGAGCAAGGATTAGAGCCCATGCCACTTAGACCCTAAGCACGGGGATCAGAGGAAGCTCTGAGTGAATGTGTGCGCTTGACATGACCACAGCTGTATCAAGGACCCCAACGCCTCACACCCAAGGGAATGGCAAAGCCTTCTGGGGTGAGACTCAGGGAACTGGCAAGGTCCTCCGCTGGTCTGAGTGTGGGTGTTGATAGTGTGTGCAAAAACAAGTGACCTTAGCTCCCTCCTCAGAGACCTCCACGGGAAATAGGTAAACCACGATGCTCAGCCATGTATCGTGAGCCTGCCTCCTCCATTCTGACAAATGAAATAAATGCTTTGAGTATCTTGGCTGTTGCTAGTACATCTCCATCAGAGGGCGTGGCCCACCCGATCCCAGCTTTTCTGTAGCTGTCTGTGTGTCTGTCTTGTCTTGATTTCCTCATGCTTCCAGTCAAGTTCCCAGGACTAGGCTGTGCAGGACTTGGCACCTGTACCTGTTAATTGTGACCCATCCAGGGGCTGCAGAGGCGGCTCAGGGGATAAGCATGCTCTTCAAGCATGTGGGCCTGAGTTCAAATCCACAGCACTTGCATTAACAGCGGGGCCTATCTGAGCATGTACGAGACCCCAGCACTGGGAGAGTGGAGACTGGTGGATCTTGAGAGTTTATGGGCCTAGCAGAAATGGAGAGGTTCAGTGAGAGACTGGCTCACCACAGGAAGGCAGAGAGGGATGGAGGAAGGCATGGAACACACAACTCCAATGTTGTCTGGAAGTAGATAGTTCTAGATCTATTTATTTATTTATTTTGTTTTTTTTTTTAAAGATTTTATTGTTTATTTATGTATATGAGTGCTCTATCTGCATGTGCAACTTTATGCCAGAAGGGGACATCAGATTCCACTAGAGATAGGTGTGAGCCACCTTGTGGTTGCTGGGAGTTGAACTCAGGACCTCTGGAAGAGCAGGCGGTGCTCTTAACCACTGAGCCATCTCTCCAGTGCCCTATTTTGGTTTTTTTGAGGCAGGGTTTCTCTGTACTTTTGGTGCCTGTCCTGAATCTCACTCTGTAGACCAGGCTGGCCTCAAACTCAAAGATATCTGCCTGGCTCTGCCTCCTGAGTACTGGGATTAAAGGTGTGTGCCCACCACCACTGCCTGGCTCGATAGTTCTAGATTTTGTAGATTTATTTATTTTGTTTTATATGTATGAGTGTTTTGTCTGTATGATGTTATGTGCACCTTGTGCATGCAGTACCCACAGAGGCCAGAAGAGGGCATCAGATCCCCTGGAACTGGAGTCACAGATGGTTGCAGGTCATCATGTGGGTGCGAGGACAGAAGTCTCTTGAGGCTATGCTCTTAACTGACGAGCCATCTCTCCAGCCTTAAGTAGATGGTTCTAGAACTGAAGGTTTTTTGTGACTCAAAAACACCATCAAATTGCTTGGTTCAGTCAGGCACGGTGGATCCACCTTCCATCCTGGCACTTGTGAGGTGGAGGCAGAAGGATCATGAGTTCAAGGTCATTCTGAGCTGTCTCATAGCACTAAGGAAAATAAAACAAAACCACTGCTTGATTCCTTCCTTATTAATTTACGCGTGTGCACATTTGCATGCACCACAGCATGAAATATGGAGGCCAGAGGACTGCTTTCATGAGTCAGTTTTCTTCTTCCATCATGTGGGGTCCTGGGGATGGAACCTAGGTAGACAGTTGTAATCAGAGTTTCTTCTGTCCTGTCCAGTCCCATAGCCGCTTTTAAAATAAACACTCAGAGGCTTAATATTAATTACACACGTTTGGCCTATTGCTCAGGCTTATTACTAACTAGTTCTTACAACTTAAATTAATTCATTTCTATTAATCTATGTTCTCCCACATGTTTCGTGGCTTTACCTCTGTTCTAATACATCTTGCTCCTCTGGCAGCCGGCTGGTGTCTCCCTCGACTCCGCCCTTCTTTCTCCCTGTATTCAGTTTGGCTTTCCCGCCTAGCTATATTCTGCCTTGCCATAGGCCAAAGCAGCTTTATTCATTGACCAATAAAAGCAACACATACTTGCAGCGTACAGAAGGACATCCCATATCGGACAGCCTTGGTGGCAAGCACCTTCACCCACTCAGCCCTCTTGACAGCCCGTTTCTACCTTTCTGCTCTGTCATTCCTACTCACATGGTGGCGCACATCTGTAACATCTGCACTTAGGAGGCTGAGCTGGAAGGCTTGTTTTGCTGCAGAGTGAGACCCTGTCCCACAAAGAAAGGAAGGAAGGAAAGAGAGAGGAAACAGAAGAGAAGGGAAAAAGAGAGAAGTGGAGGGGAGGAACAGGAAGTGGAGAGTGACAGGGCAACCCCTTTACCTTTAGAAACACAGCCTGGAAGCAATGGTTATACCTGCTTCTCATTGGCCAAAATCAAGTCACATGGCTGTGTGTAGCTGCAAGGGAGCCTGACAAGTACTTTTGCTACAATAGAAGAAATCAGAGACTTAGATCAGTGTGGCTAAGGTGTTATTAGTCTCTAGGATTTACCTTGTACATGACCGAGGCTCCTCACTGTTTACCTAAGAGGGAAGATGGGAGGATGGTTGAGGAGAACTTGTGTGGTTACCTGTCGTAGCAAAATACTTGGCAAAAGCAATTTAAGAAAGAGTTTATTTTGGCTCTCAGGCTTTGTAGTAGGGAATGCATGCTGGCGGGAGCATCAGATGACAGTCTGTGGGAGTCAGTTGTTCCGTCACTGAGTGGGTTCCAGGAATCTAATTCAGGTCATCAGGCTTGGCAGCAAGTACCTTTACCTGCTGAGCCTTCTTGCAGGCCTTCAGGTCCCTTTTATACAATGATGGAATGTTAGTTTAGAGCCCGTGCAATTCCCCACAGTCTTTAAATATTCTTTAGATAACCTTCTCCTTAGACAAGATGGATGTTGTGCACAGGTACTGCTGCATTTTGCTTGTCTCTCTGTTGGAGACAGGGTCCTACACTGCAGCCCAGGATGACTTGGAGCTCCTGGCAGTCCTCCTGCCTCAGCCTCCAGATCTGTGAGATTACAGGCATGTATCACCACACTGAACATTTCCTGAATGCATGTATACATTTTGGTTTTTGAAACAGGGTCTCACTGTGTAGCCTGGCATGTCTGGAATTCGCTCTGTAGACCAGGCTGGCCTCAAACTCGGAGATTCACCTGCCTCTGCCTCCTGAGTGCTGGGATTAAAGGCGTGAGCCACCATGCCTGTCCTGAATATTTTTAATCCACGACTACAGAGCTCACAAATTTAGAATTTCCCTCTAAGGGGAAAGTGGGGGAGAACATATAAACTAAGGTTTAGTGGGTCCTCAGTGCTTCCCTCACCAAGCAAATGAAAGAACCAACAGAATAATGGATGGAACGAAGGAGCTATTGATGGCCAAGGATAGCCAGGATTACGGGGAGTCCATGAACTGGCCTCTGCCTAGAACCCCTAGTGAGGGGCTGGGGCCGTGGTCAGGGTGGAGCCCACCTAGAATCCCCCAGTGAGGGCCTGGGGGCGTGGTCAGGGTGGAGCCCCACCTAGAATCCCCCAGTGAGGGGCTGGGGGCGTGGTCAGGGTGGAGCCCCGCCTAGACTCCCTCAGTGAGGGTCTGGGGCCGTGGTCAGGGTGGGGCCCTGCCTAGAATCCTCAGTGAGGGTCTGGGGGCGTGGTCAGGGTGGAGCCCCGCCTAGGATCCCCCAGTGAGGGGCTGGGGCGTGGTCAGGGTGGAATTCTTTCCTAGTAGTCCATTAAAGGTTCAGGATTTCGTTAGTAACGATGATTTTTTTGGTTTGTTTCTTGAGACAGAGTCTCACTGTATAGCCCTGGCTACCTGGAATTCTCTATGTAGATGAATTTGGCTGGTTTTGAATTCACAGAGATCAACCTGTTTCTGCCTCCTGAGTGCTACGATTAAAGGCCAATAATACTAATGAATAACATTTTTTTTTAAATGAGGTGAGGGCTGGCACACACCTTTAATCCCACTACTCGAGAGGCAGAGGCAGGTTGACCTCTTTGAGTTTGAGGCCAGCCTGGGCTAACATAGCAAGTTCCAGGACAGTCAGAGTCATACCATGAGACCCTGTCTCAAAAAACAAAACTAAAATCAGGAAGACGTTCTGGGATGTTGACATTTGAGTGATGGACAAATCCTGGTTCGTTCCTGGACAACCCAGATGATGGAGCAGCTATGGGTGAGCCCTCGGTGGACGGGAGCTCCTGCCCTTTTCCCATCTAACCAGCTTGGTTCTCGCTTCTCCTGCAGTTCAGCAATGTGTTCTTCCTCATCTTTGGACCCCTTATGATGTTCCTCATGCATCCTTACGCTCAGAAGCGTACCTGGGCCATCTACGGAGTCTCAGTCCTCTTCATGGTCATAGGTATGTGTTAACACACATAGGCTGGTGTGTTAAGCTGTGGCGGCGTTGTGGAAATGGTGCCTCTTACAGCCTCTGCTTGCCTCCGCCTACCCGCAGGTCTGTTCTCCATGTATTTCCACATGACACTCAGCTTCGTGGGGCAGCTGCTGGATGAGATCTCCATCCTGTGGTTGCTGGCCAGTGGCTACAGCGTGTGGATGCCCCGCTGCTACTTCCCCAAGTTCACCAAGGGGAGCAGGTAGAGCAGGGGCACCCTCTGTGGACTCTGTGTGACCTTCCCTTATCCCAGATCCTCAACTTGGGACCATTTGAGAGAGCTTCAAGTCCCTTCCTACCCCCAGGCCACCCAAGAATTTTCTGAAGATCTTTTATGACTTACCTAGGCTTGCACATACCTGTCCCATTACCACCTGGAAAGTCAGGGAGCTTTTCCTAATTCTAGGCCACCTGCGGGGAGGGAAATTCTAGGAACCCGTGCAAGGAACCCTCACAATCCTTATGCAATACCTGTTCCCCATCTCCAAGCTCCCCTGAACCCCTCACCTGACCTTACCAGGCCTCTTGAATCCTGCCTCTGACTCCCTCTTCATCCTCCCAGCCCACTTCAGGTTCCCTTTAGTTCTGGTCTGGTACCTCTGGGTTCTCTTGAACCCTGTCCTTCCTGAGCAGACCTGAAGAAACCCAGAGGCTCCTCCTGAGCCCAGCTGGACTCCCCAGAGTTCTTGGTTTGTCGAATCCATTTTGGCTTCTCAAAGTGACCTCGCTGAATCCTCCAGCACCTCTGAAACACCTGCCCATCCCGTCCCTCCCTCAGGTACTACTTCAGCTGCTTTGTAATTTTGACCACTATAATCAGCACCTTCTTGACGTTTGTGAAGCCGACGATCAATGCATATGCCCTCAACAGCATCGCCATACACATTGTCTACATTGTGCACAAAGAGTACAAGAAGTGAGTGCTAGGGGCTGGGGGCGTGGTCAGGGTGGAGCCCCGCCTGGAATCCCCCAGTGAGGGCTGGGGGCGTGGTCAGGGTGGAGCCCCGCCTGGAATCCCCACTGAGGGGCTGGGGGCGTGGTCAGGGTGGAGCCCCGCCTAGAATCCCC
>CABHPQ010171096.1:0-77653 GCA_902168405.1 Peromyscus aztecus
AATTTCTAGTACTATATCGAATATATATGGGGAGAGTGGACAGCCTTGTCTTGTTCCTGATTTTAGTGAAATCGCTTTGAGTTTCTCTCCATTTACTTTGATGTTGACTGTTGGCTTGCTGTAAATTGCCTTTATTATGTTTAGGAATATTCCTTGTATTCCTGATCTCTCTAGGACCTTTATCATGAAGGGATGTTGGATTGTGTCAAAGGCTTTTTCAGCATCTAATGAGATGATCATGTGGTTTTCTTTCAGTTTGTTTATATGGTGTATTACATTGACAGATTTTCATATGTTGAACCATCCTTGTGTTCCTGGGATGAAACCTACCTGGTTGTGATGGGTAATTTTTTTGATGTATTCTTGGATTCGGTTTGCCAATATTTTGTTGAGTATTTTTGCATCAATGTTCATGAGTGAGATTGGTCTGTAATTCTCTTTCTTTGTTGCATCTTTGTGTGGTTTGGGTATCAGGGTAATTGTAGCCTCATAAAAAGAGTTTGGTAGTGTTCCTTCTGTTTCTATTGTGTGGAACAATTTGAAGAGTATTCGTATTAACTCTTCTTTGAAGATCTGGTAGAATTCTGCCCTGAAACCATCTGGTCCTGGCCCTTTTTTGTTTAGGAGACTTTCGATGAATGTTTCTATTTCTTTAGGGGTTATTGGTCTATTTAAATGGTTTATCTGGTCTTGAGTTAACCTTGGTATGTGGTATCTATCCAGAAAATTGTCCATTTCTTTTAGATTTTCCATTTTTGTGGAGTACAGGTTTTTGAAGTATGACCTGATGACTCTCTGGATTTCCTCGTTGTCTGTTGTTATGTCTCCCTTTTCATTTCTGATTTTGTTAATTTGGGTGCTCTCTCTTTGCCTTTTGGTTAATTTGGCTAGGGGTTTGTCTATCTTATTAATTTTTTTCAAAGAACAAACTCTTTCTTTCATTGATTTTTTTTTGTATTGTTCTCTTGGTTTCTATTTCGTTGATTTCAGCCCTCAATTTGATTAATTTCTGTTGTCTATTTCTCCTGGGTGAGTTTGTTTCTTTTTGTTCTAGAGCTTTCAGTTGTGCTGTTAATTCATTGTTATGGGATTTCTCCATCTTCTTTATGTGTGCATTTAGAGCCATGAATTTTCCTCTTAGCACTGTTTTCATAGTGTCCCGTAAGTTTGGGTATGTTGTACTTTCATTTTCATTGAATTCTAGGAAATATTTAATTTCTTTATTTCTTCCTTGACCCATTGATGTTTCAGATGGGCATTATTCAGTTTCCAGGAGATTGTAGGCTTTCTATAATTTTTGTTGTTGTTGAAGTCTAACTTTAAGGCATGGTGGTCTGATAAGATACAGGAGGTTATTCCAATTTTTTTGTATCTGTTGAGATTTGTTTTATGACCAGGCATGTGGTCAATTTTTGAGAAGGTTTCATGGGGTGCTGAGAAGAAGGTATATTCTTTTGTGTTAGGATGGAATGTTCTGTAGATATCTATTAAGTCCATTTGAGTCATAACATCTGTTAGGTCCTTTATTTCTTTGTTAAGTTTTAGTCTGATAGGTCCGTCTTTTGGTGAGAGTGGTGTGTTGAAATCTCCCACTACTAATGTGTGGGGTTTGATGTGAGTTTTAAGCTTTAGTAATGTTTCTTTTATGAATGTGGGTACCTTTGTATTTGGGGCATAAATGTCCAGAATTGAGACTTCATCCTGGTGGATTTTTTCTGTGATAAATATGTAATGTCCATCCTGATCTCTTTCGATTGATTTTAGTTTGAAGTCTATTTTATTAGATATTAGGTACACCAGCTTGTTTCTTAGGCCCATTTTCTTGGAAAGCCTTTTCCCAGCCCTTTACTCTGAGGTAGTGTCTGTCTTTGAAGTTAAGGTGTGTTTCTTGTATGCAGCAGATGGATGGATCCTGTTTTCTTTTCAATTCTGTTAGTCTGTGTCTTTTTATAGGTGAGTTGAGACCATTGATATTAATGGATATTAATGACCAGTGATTGTTAATTCCTGTTATTTTTTGTGGTCGTATTCTGTTGTCCTTTTTTTGTGTGTGTTTGTTGGTGTGGGATTATCTATTGCCTGAGTTTTCATGGGTGTGTTTAGCTTTTTTGGGTTGGATTTTTCCTTCTAGTGCTTTCCGTAGGGCTGGATTTGTGGACAAGTATTGATTAAATCTGGTTTTATCATGGAACATTTTGTTTACTCTGCCTATGGTGATTGAGAGTTTTGCTCGGTATAATAGTCTGGGTTGGCATCCGTGGTCTCTTAGTGTCTGCATAACATTTGTCCAGGACCTTCTAGCTTTCATAGTCTCTATTGAGAAGTCTGGTGTTATTCTGATGGGTTTGCCTTTATATGTTACTTGGTCTTTTTTGTTTGCAGCTTTTAATATTTTTTCTTTGTTCTGTATGTTTAGTGTTTTGATTATTATGTGGCGAGGGGACTTTTTTTTTGGATCCAGCCTATTTGGTGTTCTGTAAGCTTCTTGTATCTTCATAGGTATTTCTTTCTTTAGGTTAGGAAAGTTTTCTTCTATGATTTTGTTGAATATATTTTCTGTGCCTTTGAGTTGGTATTCTTCTCCTTCTTCTATTCCTATTATTCTTAGGTTTGGTCTTTTCATTGTGTCCCAAATTTCTTGGAGGTTTTGTGTTACAACTTTTTTTGTCTTTAGTGTTTTCTTTGACTGACGAACCTATTTTCTCTATTACATCTTCAGTGTCAGAGGTTCTCTGTTCCATCTCTTGCATTTGGTTGGTTATGCTTGTTTCTGTAGTTCCTGTTCGTTTAGTCAGGATTTCTACTTCCAGCATTCCCTCAGTTTCCTTTTTCTTTATTGTCTCAATTTCAATTTTCAGATTTTGGAATGCTTCTTTTATCTGTTTAATTAGTTTTTCTTGGCTTTCTTTGATTTCTTCCAATTTTTTTTGTTTTTTCTTCCATTTCTTTAAGGGAATTTTTTATTTCTTCTTTAAGGAAGTTTTTCATTTCCTCTTTAATGGAATTTTTTATTTCCTCCTTAGTGGGGTTTTTCATTTCCTCCTTAAGGGAATTTTTTATTTCCTCTTTAAGGGAAATTTATTTCCTTGTTATTGGAGTTTTTCATTTCCTCTTTAAGGGAATTTTTTGTTTCTTCTTTAAGAGCCTCTGTCATCTTAAAGTCATTTTTAGGATTGATTTCTTCTGTTTCTTCTGCCTTGGTATGTTCACATCTTGCAGGTGTAGAATTACTAGGTTCTGATGTTATCATATAGGTCTTTATGTTGTTGCTTGTATTTTTGCACTGGCATCTACTCATCTCTTCCTCTGCTCGGTGCAGGCAGTGTCTGTGTCTGAAGGTGCCTCTCTTGTCCTAATTTTTAAGTCTTGGTTCACTAGGAGTTCTTGGTTGAATTGGTGGTGTTGGGCTCTGTTTCTTCTGGATCAGCTTAGTCAAATCAGTGTTAGTGAGTTCTGTCTCTGGGAATAGTTGTTCCCAGTTGCTGTAGGGTGGACTTATGGTTTTTAGTGGTTGTTAGGTTCGTAGGGGTTAATTTTTTTGTTTGTTTTTTGTTTTGGGTTTTTTTTTTTGATGGAGGAGCAGGGAAAGGTAGCTGTCTGTTCGCTGGGACTCAGATGGTTAGGGCTCAGGGCCTAGAGATGGGAGCTTACTTGTTCTCTGTTGGTCTGGAGATGGAAGCTTACCTGTTCTCATTTGGTGAAGTGTATACTTACGATTATGGTGATCTGGTTCTCAGTAAACTTGGTGAGTCAATTAAAATATCCTAAAGGGAGAAATTAGTTAAAAGAGAAATTTTTTCCACATTAAAAATATCGGAAACATATTTACAATGGGGGGAATTTGGTCTCTGACAATACATTAGGCGATCTGAAAATGGAACAATTTACAAGAGGATAATTAATGTTGATGGGATTTACATAATGTCAATTATGAATATTATTTGTTTGGTCATTTTTATTTTAGCATTAAAAAGGTTGGTTAATTTGAGTGCCAAGATAAAAGTTTTAGAAAAACTTGTTAAAACACATCATAGAGAAATTCAGATTCAGACAGAAGAATCAACCTTAATCTATCCAGTACCCTTCCAGGAACTGCCAAATGCTCAAGGCTGTGTACGAGCTAACTGGACACCAGTGGAAATGTTAGATTTGAGGAGATTTAAAGAAGCTATAGTCTCATATTGTATGCATTCCCCATTTTTAAAGCAGATGTTAAACTCTTGGCCTACTTGTAATAGAATTATTCCCTCAGGACTAGAAAGATTTGGTTACAGCTGTCCTAGAGGGTGGGTCACTGTTACAATGGCTTACCTGGTGGAAAGAGGAGGCTAAGATTATAGAACAATGATGTAGGGTTAGTGGTTTTGAAATTTCCCAAGATCCACTTCTTGGAGAAGGTGATTAATGGAATTTTCGCACGTTCCAGCTGTGAGAAAATTCCTCCCAGAATCCTGGGGAAGATGCTGTGTTTGGTGTGGGGAATCTGAGGGAAAGAAATCTATGTACACTATGCTCTTTTGTCTGTTTACTTTATGACAAAACTCTATCTATACAGCTTCAGTTCTGTCCTGAGTCTCGGTTCCTCTATGTACCTACCTTTTCTGTCCCCTTATAACCCTGGTAATAACTAAGCCCTTATGCTTTTGGTTTCATCTTTGTCCTCTGTTCCTTCAACCTCCATCTATCCTTCCTGGGTCCCTACCCTTGGCCCTGATAAACTCTACAAGAGATCTGCTTTACCCTCTACAGAATCTCTATTCCTCTCTTCTGTGTCTGTGGAATTCTGTTCCAGTCCTTACTGCACCTGGTTATGCAAAAAGCCATATTGTCCTCAATCTGGCTGCCATGCCCCTAGGCCTGAAGGAAGAGGATAGTCTGGGCTTCATTTGTACAAGAAACAAAACATCTAGGAGCCAGGTAGCCTCTGAACAGACATTTTACCTTAGTTCAGGGACTTCAGGCACCTAGCAGGTGGTCTGGTAGCCATTCTGTTCCTTGCTTATCTTTCAATGCTTTGTTTGGGGCTGGCCCTATCTTTGGATGTGGCTCAAAGGAAATATTTGCAAAAGGCAGATACCCAATTCAAATGCTAAGAAAGGGAGTCTGGAGCTCAGGCAGAAAGTTGTGCCTATGTGACTTTATCTAAGTACTTTGAGCATATATGCTTGAGACAGAGGTTCACACACATAGATTTGAGAATTATGAGCACAAGGAATTCATAGCAAGATGCAGCTGAATATTGAAGCTGTATAACACTAAATATTCTGTGATAAATGACTTCCCATTTGACAGACCATGGATTGGTCAAAGTATAGTTTATCATATACAGCTGGACTCCCTATATCATTTCCTTGTGGCTCACCACAGTGATTATACTGATAATAAAAAGACAATCTTTATATGATCACTACACCCTAATTTTATGCTGAATGGCAGCCCTGAGTGCTTACGACAGACTTGAAGAAGCAGGAAAGAAAACTGAGTCATTTACCAGAGTTATACAGGGCTCAAAAGAAACCTTCCCAGATTTCTTTCAAAGGCTGTCTTCAGCAGTAAATAGAATGATTCCAAATTCAGAAGCTATACAGATAATAATTAAATCTCTGGCTTTTGAAAATGCCAATGCAGCATGGAAAAGGATAATTAGGCTGTTAAAGCCACGATCAACACCCTTGGAGTAATGGATCAGAGATACAATTAATATTGAATCTCATGATGATGATACTTGGATAGGAGAGGTGATTTCCAGAGGACTGAAGAAAAATTTCGATGCCTTAATTATGGTAAGCAAGGTCACCTAAAAAGGGACTGTAAACAGGGAATTCCTAGAAACAATGTTTCTTCAAGGAACAATGGCAGCAGAAAGCCCCTCCCTTCTGGATTATGCAGAAGGTGTGGAAAAGGCAAACAGTGCACTAATGAATGTAGATCAACAAGGGACAGACAAGATAATCCTTTGCCTTTGTAATTGGGAAACTCCCTGATGGGCCTCTTGACAGCCCTCTTGCAGGCCCACATGGCAAATTCAGTTCAGTCCTTTTCTGCCATTGTAGAGGAAAACCCCTCCCAGAGCAATTAAATAACCAAAAATATGAATAAATGATGTTCTTATTGAGGGTCTTGTAGACACAGGTGTGGATGTAACAATAATTGCACCAGAATCTTGGTATCCAGATTGGCCTCTTCAGGAGGTAAATGTTCAGCTGTTAGGGATTGGAACATTATCTCAAGTGAAACAGACCATAAGATGGGTCAAATATATAGGGCCAGAAGGGTAGACAGCAAAATTCAAGGCATATGTGGCTAACATAGCTATGAATTTATAGGGCTGTGATTTATTACAACAGAGGAATACCCAGATAATCATTCCTCCAATCTCAGAAACAAACCACAAACTAACACATGTTTCTGAGAAAAGTATTAGAAAATATTATAAAGAACAGTCACCAGCCATCCAGATTGTACAAGAACAGGGCACAACAGCTGCTGATCTTTCAAAAACACTATCAGCCCTGTCTTTAAAATGGTTAACAGACAAGTTTGTATGGGTTCAGCAATGGCACTTAACAACAGAAACTAGAGGCCTTAGAACAGCTGGTACAAGAGCAGTTAAATACTCAGCATAATGAAGAATCAACCAGGCCTTGGAATTCTCCTGTATTTGTTATTAAAAAGAAATCTGGTAAGTGGAGAATGGTAACAGACCTAAGAGCAATTAACAAGGTAATTCATCCAATGGGCTCTCTACAATCTGGAATTCCTTTGCCTACTCTGTTACCTAAAGGATGCCCCCCCTTTTATTTTGCCCTTATACCTACCAATTCAAAAGACTGTTGCTTCTCAATACCCTTACAAGAAAAGGATGGAAATATTTGCCTTCACAGTGCCTACTTATCATAAATAATTCTCAGCTAGTTAAGAGATATCATTGGAGTGTTCTCCTGCAGAGAATGTTAAATACCCCTACTCTGTGCCAATATTTTGTATGACACCCATTGAAAGTAGTACATAAACAATTTATTAATCTATAATATATCATTACATGGACGATATTTTACTAGCTGATTGAATTGAAGATACTTTAGAAAGAGTGTTTTAAGAAGTAAAGAAGAATTTGCCTTGTTGGAGATTACAAATTGCTCCTAAAAAGATACAAAGAGGAGATTCTATTAATTATTTAGGATATAAAAACAGGTCTATAAAAATTAGATCCCCAAAAAGCCAAATTAGGAGAGATCTTTTAGGGACTCCTAATGACTTTCAAAAATTATTTGGAAACATTTCCTATCTATGGATTGCTGTTGGGGTAAAAAATGATGAACTGAGTAATTTGTTCAAAACCTTAGAGGGTGACAAGGACTTAAATAGTCCAAGAGAATTATCAGCTGAAGCTGAGAGAGAATTGACTTTGGAGGAAAAGAAAATACAGGATGCACATGTGGATCGTGTGGATTCAAAGCTTGATTGCATTTGGCTATTTTACCCTCTAAGCATTTTCCTACAGGAATATTAATGCAGAGGGAAGATATTATATAGAAAGGATATTTCTACCAAATAAACATTGTAAAAAAGTTAAAAACTTATGTGGAAAAGATCTTTGAGTTGATTTTAAAGGGATTTATTAGGAATAGACCCAGCAGAAATTGTAGTACCTTTAACTAATGATGAAATTGACAAATTATAGCAGAAAGTGAAGCTTGGCAAAGAGCTTGCAGTAATTTTTTGGGAGAGATTAACAACAAGTATCTCAAAAAAATGGAATTCAACTTATAAAGGGAGCTAACTGGATGCTGACTGCATTTACAGGAAACACCCATGTCTGGGGCTTGTACATCTTATACAGATGGAAACAAACAAGGAAAGGTTACAAATCAGAAAATTTAAGTAAAGTGGTTCAAAATCCTTATAATTCTGTCCAAAAATTGGAATTATATGCTACTCTGATGGTATTAATGGATTTTTTTTAGAACCTCTCCACACAGTTACTGACTCCCAGTATGCTGACAGAGTGGTCTTATATATTGAGACTGCAGAATTTATCTGTGATGAGTCAGAATTAACTGAGAAAGTTCCATGAGTGAGAAGGTATGTGCACCTTAACCAGAAAGGAAGAATAGTTGCCAGGTTAGCATGACTGGAGTTGGTCCCTTAGCAGCTTGAGAACAAGTGACAGGAAGAGTGAAGGTGGGAACTCACAGAGATCCGCCTTCCTCTGCCTCCTGAGTGCTGGGATTAAAGGCGTGCGCCACCACTGCCCAGCTACTATTCCTTTCTTCCTTTCTTTCTTTCTTTCTTTCTTTCTTTCTTTCTTTCTTTCTTTCTTTCTTTCTTCCTTCCTTCCTTCCTTCCTTCCTTCCTTCCTTCCTTCCTTCCTTCCTTCCTTCCTTCCTTCCTTCCTTTCTTTCTTTCTTTCTTTCTTTCTCTCTCTCTCTCTCTCTTTCTTTCTTTCTTTCTTTCTTTTTTTATTATTTTAGTTTTACATTTATTTAAATATTGTTTAGTTACCTTTCATATTGCTCAGGTTTATATATCTAATTAATTTGTTGCATGAATTTAGGTATCTTCTCACACACATATCATAAAGTCTTACCTAGTTTTATGCTTGACATTTCCAATTGCATTTGTAAAATGTTCTGTGGAACTGAGTTACTGAGACATTTTTCTATTACCAGCATAGAATAGTACCATTGAAGTCATAAAGCCCCTTTATGTGGTACACGCATGTTGCTTTCCTCTTGAAAGTACAAATTATTGATTTGGTAGAGGACTGTGATGGCAAAACCACCACAGATCACTGTCACAGATGTGAAAGGTGATTGTTATACAGAGCAGAAAAATGGGTAAAGGCAAACTGCCAAGTCTTGTGTCAAATATCAAGCACAAAGTACTGTTCTTTACAGGTAAGAGTCACAAAGTCTACTAACACTGACCCTTGAGGTTTGTGATGTGGTCTCTGCTGCACAGACACATGGTGGGAGCCCACAGGTTTGTTGATGGGACCAGTGAGGGACAAAGTCTGCAGTTCTGGTATCCTACCTCCAGACATTGCTAGTAAGAGGTCTATGGGAAAATCACCCATGGAAGCCATTTATTTCATCAGTATAGTTTGATAGTGAGTACAAGACCCAGACTTCTCACAAGGTTATTATAAAGCTCAAAAAAAAAAAAAAAGAAAAAATGCTATCCCTCCCCTCAGAGTTCAGGGAACCCTGTGGGAAAGGAGGCAGAAGGAGTCAGGGAGACAGGGGCATACAGGACACCAGGAAAACAAGGCCCTATGAAACTGAGCAAAGCTCATATGAACCCGCAGAGACTGAAGCAGCAATCACATGGCCTACAGAGGGCACCAGGTCCTCTGCATGTATACTATAGCTGTCAGTTTAGAACATTTATGAGACTCCTGAATATGTAAATGAGTGGGTCTCTGATTCTTGTGCCTTCTCTTGGGGCTCTTTCATTTTTCTGTTGTTCAAATTTGATATAATGGTTTTCATTTTATTTCATTATATTTTATTCTGTTATGTTTTGTTTTTATCTCTTAGAAGCCTGTTCTTTGCAAATGAGAGATAGAAAGGGTGTGGATCCAGATGTGAGAGGAGGTGGGGAAGAACAGGGAGGAGTAGAAGGAGGGGAAACTGTATTCAGATTATATTGTATGACAGAAGAATCTATGTTTAATAAAAGAGAAAAAAATTTAAAACACTAGAGTTCCTTTTTGAGCAGAGGGACAGACAATGAATGAGGGCACAGTGGGGAGATGACAGTGCCAGCCTGAGGCCCCATGATTATGACTGGGCTCTCTTCATTCTTGGTATGAGGAAGAATCCAGCAACCATGTGTCTGTTCTCATCACCATAAAGATGAAGCAAACAGATGAACTGTGCTGTCCTTGTCACATCAGGGTCCAAAAGGTACATTTTAGACATGGAGTTAAAATAAATTACAAATTGTAGAGAATCTCACAACCAAAAATGAGTTATAAGTTCAGAAAGCACTGAACTGTGAGGTTGGATGGTTTAAAAAGTACTCAATAGGAATTATTGTAAGCTCCAAGTATTTGCGATGCTTGGAAGGACTTTTGGGGGAAATTCCAAATGCAGGATGTCACCCACTTCTGTCTAACTATCTATCTGTGCAAAGATAATGATGGAGCTACAAGTGCACAGTGCAAGAGGTTTATCCTCACTCTTGTTATACAGAACCAAATCATGCAGAGAGCACCAGGAATGGACAAAGATTTCCTACACAGCATTACTTCTTATAGCCACAAAAGATAGGTCTACTATGAGTGAGTCCTCCTTTTACTTAGCAGAGACATTGCTGTTCTTCTTCCTGTCAAGCCTGCTCCTATGGGAGAATGCAGTCTCCATGACCCTTTGTTCCAAAAAACAAACGAAACAAAACAAAACCCAAAAACCTGTCTACTGGCAGCAGGCCCCTGGGGAATTGTTTGACTGAGTGCTCAACTCTCCAGTCATCTACATTTATAACCTGTCTTCAGAAATTTCCACTGAATTTATAAGTATCTCTTTTATTTCTTCCACAAAGGAGCCTTCACCACAGCTCAACAAGAAAGCATCATGAAGCAAATTTCAAATGAAATACTTTGATAGGAAAAAGAAAACTTCAGCCACTAGAATGGAGAACAAAGTGGATGTTTCACGAACTCTCAAAAATTTTCCATGCTGGCCAGCACCCGATTGGACTAAGAGAGCCTTTGTCCAGTGACTGATGGAGGCAGATACAGAGATCCACAGCCAGGTACCAGGCTGAGCTCTGGGAATCCAATCAGTGAGAGAGAGGAGGGATTCTGCAGGCGGTGGACATTGAGATAATGATGGGAAGATGTGCAGAGATGACAGGCCACATTAGTGGAAGCCTGTGAACTGTAGACTAGTGGCTGTGGAGCCCCCATTAGACTGGACTAGGCCCTCTGGATATGGAAGATGGTTGTTTGGTTCAAACTGTTTGGGGGGCACCCAGGCAGGGGGATCAGGATCCATCCCTGGTGCATGGGCAGGCTTTTGGGTGCCAGTGGTGTGATGCCTTGTGCAGCCCTGGTGCAGTGGGGAAAGGCTTGGACCTGCCTAGGCTCAGTGTGCCGGGCTCTGCTGACTCCCCATGGGAGAACTTGATTTGGGGGGATGTGGGGTGGCTTGGGAGGGAGGGCTGGAGGGTTGGAGGAGGGAGGAGGTGGGATCTGTGGGTGGTATGTAGATGAGTAGAAAATTGCTTAAAGAAAAATGAAAAAAAGTTTATAAATTTACCATGCTAAAAGAATTTTTAATTTTTTCTAATATATATTAAACATTTTAATTTTTCTAATATGAAAATATTGTGTCCAAATTTATGACTGATTTTATCATAATCAACACAACTATATTCTGAATTCCTGGTGAACCTTGTATGATCAAGATACAGATACAGAAGTATTTTAATAAAAGTCATGATATTATAATGCCTTGTTAAAGTAATCATCAATTTGGACCAACACGTTACAGAGAGACTAATGACTATAGATACATAGGTGCTACAGCATTTGTCACAAATATTAGAGAAAGATGATACTTAAAACACTTAATATTTTCTAATTTTAACTGGTTTCAGTACTTGTTTTTCAAATAATAACTTTTAAGAGGGATGATAAAAAGTAGTAAAGAGAAGACGAGAATGGGAGAATAGAAACTTACAGGAAAGAAATGAGATTACAGATTTAATGGGGGAAACAGACAAATATTGACTTTCTTTTTTTCTTTCCTCCCCTTTTTTATTAAGGGATTTTCCATTTGTTTTACATATCAACCACAGATTCCCCGTCCTCCTTCCTTCCACCCCTCAGCCCCCTGTCCAACCCCCTCACCCGCCCTCCAAGACAAGGTCTCCCATGGGGAGTCAGCAGAGCCTGGTGCATTCAGTTGAGGCAGGTCCGAGCCCCTCTTCCCTACACCAAGGCTGCACAAAGTGTCCCACTATAGGCACCAGGCTCCAAAAAGCCAGCTCATGCACTAGGGACAGGTCCCACTCCCACTGTCTGGGCCCCCCCCCAAACAGTTCAAGCTAATCAACTGTCTTGCTTATCCAGAGGGCCTAGTCCAGCACCATGGGGGCTCCTCAGAAATTGGTCCACAGTTCATGCGTTTCCACTAATTTGGCCAGTTGTCTCTGCACCCTTTCCAATCATGGTCTCGATATCTCTTGCTCATAGAATCCCTTCTCTCTCTCATCGACTGGACTCCTGGAGCTCCACCTAGGACCTGGCCTTGGATCTCTGCATCTGCTTCCATCAGTCACTGGATGAGGTTTCTATGATGACAGTTAGGGTATTCAGCCATCCGATCACCAGAGTAGGTCAGCTCAGGTACCCTCTCGACCACTGCCAGCAGTCTGTGGTGGAGTCATCTTTGTGGATTCCTGGGGACCTCCCCAGCACCCTACCTCTCTCTATTCCCATGGTGCCTTCACCCATCACAGTGTCTCCTTCCCTGCTCTCCCACTCTACTCCTGATACAGCTCGAACCTCCCACACCCCTAAGCTCTCATTCCCCTGTCCCTTGCCCTCTATTACCCCCATCACCCCAGCTTGCTCATGTAGATCCCAACCACCTCCCCTCACTGGGTGATCCCTCTGTCCCTTCCAGGGTCCTCACTACCAGCCAGTCTCCCTGGAACTGTGGATTGCAGTCTGGTTATCCTTTGCTCCACATCTACTATCCACTTATGAGTGAGTACATACCATGTATGTCCTGAGTCTGGGTTACCTCACTCAGGATATTTTCTAGTTCCATCCATTTGCCTGCAAACCTCATGATGTCATTGTTTTTCTCTGCTGAGTACTATTCCATTGTGTATATGTACCACATTTTCTTTATCCATTCTTCAATTAAAGGGCATCTAGGCTGTGTCCAGGTTCTGGCCATTACAAATAATGCTGCTATGAACATAGTTGAGCATGTGTCCTTGTGGTATGATTAGGCATTCCTTGGATATATGCCCAAGAGTGGTATAGCTGGGTCTTGAGGAAGATTGATTCCCAATATTCTGAGGAACCACCATACTGATTTTCAAAGTGGCTATACAAGTTTGCACTCCCACCAACAGTGGAGGAGTGTTCCCCTTGCTCCACATCCTCTCCAACATAAGTTGTCTTCAGTGTTTTTGATATTAGCCATTCTGACAGGTGTAAGATGGTATCTCAGAGTCATTTTGATTTGCAATTCCCTGATGACTAAGGATGTTGAGCAATTCCTTAAATGTTTTTCAGCCATTTGAGATTCTTCTGTTGAGAATTCTCTGTTTAGCTCTATAGCTCATTTTTTAATTGGACTGTTAGGTATTTTGATGTCTAGTTTCTTAAGTTCTTTATATATCCTGGAGATTAGTCCTCTGTCAGATATGGGGTTGGTGAAGATCTTTTCCCATTGTGTAGGCTGTTGTTTTGTCTTATTGATCATGTACTACTTTGCCCTACAAAAGCTTCTCAGTTTCAGGAGGTCCCATTTATTAGTTGTTGCTCTCAGTGTCTGTGCTACTGGTGTTATATTTAGGAAGTGATCTCCAGTACCAATGCATTCAAGACTACTTCCTACTTTCTCTTCTATCAGGTTCATTGTAACTGGAATTATGTTGAGATCTTTGATCCACTTGGACTTATGTTTTGCTCACAGTAATAGATATGGATCTATTTGCAATCTTTTACATGTTGACATCCAGTTATGCCAGCACCATTTGTTAAAGATGCTTTCTTTTTTCCATAGTACAGTTTTGGCTTCTTTGTCAAAAATTAGCTGTTCATATGTGTGTGGATTAATGTCAGAGTTTTCAATCCATTCCATTTGTCCACATGTCAGTTTTTATGCCAGTACCAAGCTGTTTTCATTACTGTAGCTCTATAGTAGAGCTTGAAGTCAGGGATCATGATGCCGCCAGAGGTTGCTTTGTTGTACAAGAATCTTTTAGCTATCCTGGGTTTTTTGTTTTTCCATATGAAGTTAAGTATTGTGCTTTTGAGGTCTGTGAAGAATTGTGTTGGGATTTTGATGGGGATTGCATTGAATCTGTAGATTGCTTTAGGTTAAGATCACCATTTTTACTGTGTTAATCCTACCTATCCATGATCATGGAAGATCCTTCCATTTTCTCATATCTTCTGCAATTTCTTTCTTCAGAGACTTAAAGTTCTTGTCATACAGGTCCTTCATTTGCTTAGTTGGAGTTACCCCAAGGTATTTTATATTATTTGTGGCTATTGTAAATGGTGATGTTTCTCTGATTTCTTTCTTAGCCCAGTTGTCATTTGTATATAGGAGGGCTACTGGTTTTTTTGTTTGTTTGTTTGTTTTGTTTTTTGTTTTTTGAGTTAATCTTGTATCCTGCCACTTTACTGAAGGAGTTTATCAGCTGTAGGAGTTCCTTGGTAGAATTTTTTTTGGTCACTTATGTATACTATCATATCATCTGCAAACAGTGAAAATTTGACTTCTTCCTTTCCAATTTGTATCCCCTTGACCTCCTTTTGTTGTCTTATTGCTCTAGCTAGAACTTCAAGTACTATATCGAATAAATATGGGGAGAGTGGACAGCCTTGTCTTGTTCCTGATTTTAGTGAAATCGCTTTGAGTTTCTCTCCATTTACTTTGATGTTGGCTGTTGGCTTGCTGTAAATTGCCTTTATTATGTTTAGGAATGTTCCTTGTATTCCTGATCTCTCTAGGACCTTTATCATGAAGGGGTGCTAGATTTTTGTCAAAGGCTTTTTCAGCATCTAATGTGATGATCATGTGGTTTTTTTTTCTTTCAGTTTGTATGGTGTATTACATTTTGACAGATTTTCATATGTTGAGCCATTCTTGCATCCCTGGGATGAAGCCTACTTGATAATGATGGATAATTTTTTGATATGTTTTGGATTCGGTTTGCCAGTATTTTATTGAGTATTTTTGCACCAATGTTCATAAGGGAGATTGGTCTGTAGTTCTCTTTCTTCGTTGCAACTTTGTGTGGTTTGGGTGTCAGGGTAACTGTAGCCTCATAAAAAAGAGTTTTGTAATGTTCCTTCTGTTTCTATTGTGTGGAACAATTTGAATAGTATTGGAATTAGCTCTTCTTTGAAAATCTGGTAGACTTCTGCACTGAAGCCATCTGGTCCTGGACTTCTTTTGGTTGGGAGACCTTTAATGACTGTTTCTATTTCCTTAGGGGTTATGGGCCTATTTAAATAGTTTGTCTGGTCTTGATTTATCCTTGGTATGTGGTACCTGTCCAGGAAATTGTCCATTTCTTTTAGATTTTCCAGTTTTGTGGAGTACAGGTTTTTGAAGTATGACCTGATGATTCTCTGAATTTCCTCATTGTCTGCTGTTATGTCTCCCTTTTCCTTTCTGATTTTGTTGATTTAAATGCTCTCTCTCTGCCTTTTGGTTAAAGTGGATAAGGGATTGTCTATCTTATTGTTTTTTTTTCAAATAACAAACTCTTTGTTTCATTGATTCATTGTATTGTTCTCTTTTTTTCTATTTTATTGATTTTGACCCTCAATTTGATTATTTCCTGGCATCGATTCCTCCTGGGTGAGTTTGCTTCTTTTTGTTCTAGAGCTTTCAGGTGTGCTATTAAGTCACTAGTGTGAGATTTCTCTATCTTCTTTATGTGGGCATTTAGTGCTATGAATTTTCCTCTTTGCACTGCTTTCACAGTGTCCCATAAGTTTGGGTAAGTTGTACTTTCATTTTCATTGAATTCTAGGAAATCTTTAATTTCTTTCTTTATTTCTTCCTTGACCTATTGGTGATTCATTCGGGCATTATTCAGTTTCCATGAGACTGTAGGTTTTCTGTAAATTTTGTTGTTTTGAAATCTGACTTTAAGCCATGGTGGTCCCATAAAATACAGGAGGTTATTCCAATGTTTTTGTATCTGTTGAGATTTGCTTTTTGACCAAGCATGTGGTCAATTTTTGAGAAGGTTACATGGGGTGCTGAGACGAAGGTATATTCTTTTGTGTTAGGGTGTAATGTTCTGTAGATATCTATTAAGTCCATTTGAGTCATAACTTCTGTTAGGTCCCTTATTTCTCTGTTAAGTTTCAGTCTGGTAGATCTATCCAGTGGTGAGTGGGGTGTTGAAATCTCCCACTGCTAGTGTGTGGGATTTGATGTGCAATTTAAGCTTTAGTAATGTTTCTTTTACAAATGTGGGTGGCCTTGTATTGGGGGCATAAATGTTCAGAATTGAGATTTCATCTTGGTGGATTTTCCCTGTGTTAAGTATGTAATGACCTTCCCGATCTCTTTCAATTGATTTTAGTTTGAAGTCTAGTTTGATAGATATTAGGATAGCTACACCAGCTTGCTTCTTAAGTCCATTTGATTGGAACGTCTTTTCCCAGCCTTTAAAGTTGAGGTGTGTTTCTTGTATGCAGCAGAAGGATGGAGCCTGTTTTTGTATCCATTTTGTCAGCCTGTGTCTTTTTATAGGTGAATTGAGACCATTGCTATTAATGGCCATTAATGACCAGTGATTGTTAATTTCTGGTTTTTTTTTTTTTTGGTGGTAGTATTGATGGTAGATGACCCGCAGTTGTCCCCTCCCAGGTAGTGAGGAGGCAGAAGGTTCTGCCGCCAAGCCTAGAGGCTGGGGTGATCAGTTAGGAGAACAAGGACTCACCTCTTGGTCCAATCAGAGCTGTCAGAGTCTGTGTTTCAGGGAGCAGCTGCAGTCTTGGAAGATGGGTGGGTTTAGGGGGTGGATTGGGGCTTATACATTACAGGGTAGGGTGGGGAATGGTGGTAGTTGGGCCTGTCTGCAGGAGTCCTGCCTGCTGGCCTGTAACTGGTTGTGCCCCCAATACAATGCACCCACATTTGTAAAAGAATTTTAAAAGGAAAATAAGGAAACTAGAGGTCTCAGCATGCATCCATCTAGACCTAGATCAAGTGGTAGTGGAGAAGAAATCTCATTTCATAAAAATGAGAGAAGATTGCAGCAAGAGCATCTCCACAGAGAAGAAGCCTATCACCAGTTTATTAATGAGCTCAATGATGAAGATTATCAGCTAATGAGAGACTACTACCTTTTAGGCACCCCTGGAGAAATAACGTCAGAGGAGCCACAGCAGCGCTTAGATAGAGCAAAGGAGCAGCTGGCATCCCAGCCTGGCTTGAGGAGTGGGACAAGCAAGGGAGACTCAGAAAACCTTAGAGAACATTCAGATGAAGATTCTCTACTACGATGACTGAACACTTTCTGGTGCACTGGAAATGTGACTCAAAGTGGACAGAATGGAAACCAAAGTTGGAGAGCTGTGAGCCGAACAAACCCAAACAGTGGAGAGTTTGGGTTCAGCCTGAAAATCCACATAAATCCTGACAACAGAGGTCCTGGAGCTCATGGAGAGGATTATACAGACATTCCTGTGTCAAGTGTTAACAGAGATCCTAGGCAGCAAAGATCTAGTCCCGTGGCTATGCGAACGAGAAGCCAAACCTCCATGAGTTCCAGTGGTGGTGACTCCAGTGTTCCAGGGGGTAGGCATAGTGCAAGGGGGCAGGGTTCAGTGCAAGGATTGTTCTCAGCACGGGGAAGGATAAGAAATGGAATTGGAGGAGCACTTGGTGTTCCTAGAGTTAGTGGCCATCACACTAATGTTAACAACACAAACCAGTCAGATGTTAGTAATCTCAGGCAAAGGGAACGGCAGCAGTTTGGAGCAGCACATATTTGGGAAAATTGGGCTAGAAGTAATGTTACAGTGAGAAACACAAATCAAAGATTAGAGACAATAAGATCACGTCCTTCTTTCAGTAGTCGAAGCCGGTCCCCAATTCAGACACAGAATGGTACTGTTCATCCTAATTCTCAAAGGCAGAGTAGACCACTACAGCAAACTGGTAGGAAAAGTCTGTTATGCATAGAGGTTTAACTCAAGTCTTTCTGGAACAAGGTAGAGCACGCAGAGGTACCATTTATACGCCGCTGTCCAACTCAAGACTTGTGTCAAGAATAACAGTAGAAGAAAGAGAAAACTCCAGGTCCTCAACTGCCACACAGCACCATCCAGCAATTATACTAAACCTGCAAGTCAGGAGGATTTGTTCTGGAGAAACTAGAGATAGGGATAGCATCGCAAATAGAACCCGGTCGAGGGCAGGGCTGGCAGAAAGTACAGTTGAAAGCAACAGTGGGGTCTTTCACAGAACCATTTCTCATTTAGAGTGGTCAGGTGTCCAAACCTACGTGAGTACCTTAACAGTTCCTCTTCGGAGGATTTCTGAGAATGAGGTGGTTGAGCCATCCTGCTTGGCTCTTCGGTCAATTTTAAGGCAGATCATGACTGGGTTTGGAGAACTGAGTTCTCTAATGGAAGTGGAGCCTGAGTCAGAGAATCAAGGAAATGGTCAGCGTTTACCAGAGCTGTACCTAGAACTGAATAACGTAGATGTGGCTAACAACAGCGGTCAGCAGGGTGGAGGTTCCCCACAAGCCAGGCAGGCCCAAGAAGACAGTGCTGAAATCCTAGATGTAAGTGAGCCCAGCCCGCCCCAGGCCTGCAGCGAGGGCAGTAGAAATAGAAGGCAGTTGTGAAGGGCAGACAGTGTAGTCGAGACTGGAACATTACCCATTCTGCGCCTTGCTCATTTCTTCTTACTGAATGAAGGCAATGCGGATCCAGTTCGTGGTTTAACCAAAGAGCAGATTGACAATCTTTCTACCAGGAGCTATGAACAAAATGGGGTTGACAGTGAGTTAGGTAAAGTCTGTAGCGTGTGCATCAGTGACTATGTGGCTGGGAACAAGCTCCGGCAGCTGCTGTGTCAGCATGAGTTTCACATTCACTGCATTGATCGCTTGTTGTCAGAGAACTGCACCTGTCCTGTCTGCCGGCGGCCTGTTTTAGAGCTGAGGGCTGCAAACAATGGGTGAGAGGACCGGATCTGGTCAGTGCTGGATGTCCCTGGAGCCACATAGTCAAACACTTCTTGAGTTACTTGTGATGAGGTAACCAAGATGAAAACCCTAGCAGATTATGGCTTGCACTATTTTTATGTGTATTAAAAAAAACTGGTTACCAAAGAGGTTGTATATATATATATATATATATATATATATATATATATATATATATATAAAATTTATAAAATTTAAAATGCAGATGTTAAATTATCTAAAAGTAAAGAATAGTTAATATTGCTAGAACCAAATAACCTTCCAAATGTTTTTATTTTGGTAATTTTGTCATGCTAAGCACTTTTGTATCTACACAACTCAGTATGTTGGGAATCTTGATTCTTTCTCTGAATTCTGCAGTAGGTTTTGCTGGGATTTTCCAGTTTCAGCTCAGTGCTGTGTTTGTACACTACTGTCTAAGTCTGTGTAGACTGTTTGGCTGAATGTCTGCTAGGTAGACTTCAGTTACTTGAAATAATTTAAGACATAGCACACCGTGCGTGTGTATGCAGATATGTAACTATGGCAAACATATCTACCCTAAAAACTACACGTTTGAGACTTAAGCTCTGGGGCTTAGACTGCATCTGACACAGTGTTAGCATTGACATGACCATCTCTAAGAGGAAGTGAATTAAGATACAGGTTAACAGAGATTGTTTACTGAAGCATGTCTGACAATCTGACTTACTAGAGAGCAAGAGACATATAATAATGAACTTAGTATTTCTTTATTCATAAATGGAATGTGGAAAATTTTATGACAGATAGTTTAAGTTCATCTTTTTTGTGACTTTTTTTAGAAGTACAAACACTTCTTGGGTTTACAGCATGCTTAATTTCTCAAATTAAGTTTTAAAATCTAAAATATTTTAAAATCTATCAAGTAGTGAAATGCACAGAAAATATGTTAATTTGGATGCCAAAAAGCTCCAAATAAAATAAAAGCCTTTAAAAGAACATAGAGTTTATATAAACACAAAGTATGCATTAAAAGTCTGTTTCTACCAGTTAAAACAACAACAACAAAACTGACTGTTGTTAGGAAATCCAGGGAATCATCAGGCCTTACTTCAAAAACCTGTACTCCACAAAATTGGAAAACTTAAAAGAAATGGACAATTTTCTGTAGAGGTACTATATAACCAAATTAAATCAAGATCAGATAAACAATTTAAATACACCTATAATAGAAGCAGTCATTAAAAGTCTCCCAACCAAAAAAAAGCCCAGGGCCAGATGGTTGCAGCACAGAATCCTACCAGATTTTCAAAGAAGAGCTAATTCCAATACTCCTCAAATTGTTCCACAAAATAGAAACAGAAGGAACATTGCCAAACTCTTTTTTATGAGGCTACAGTCACCCTGATACCCAAACTACACAAAGATGCAACAAAGAAAGAGAATTACAGACCAATCTCCCTTATGAACATTGATGCAAAAATACTCAATAAAATATTGGCAAACCGAATCCAAGAACACATAAAAAAAAAATCATCCATTATGATCAAGGAGTTTTCATTCCAGACATGCAGGGAAGGTTCAACATATGAAAATCTGTCAATGTAACCCATCATATAAAAAAAAAACTGAAAGAAAAAAAGCTACATGATCTGCCACAGACTGAACCATCGGGAGTACCATGACCGTAGGGGGACCAGGTCTTGTGTAGTCAGGAAGGCAAGGATTCGGCAAATGACAGACAGGCAACACACTCAGAAGTGGTTTGAATCTGCTGCAATTTTACTTCTGCAAATCAGTAGTTTATATACAGAAGAGAAAACTATCAAGTCATACAAGGAACAACAAGAGCTTGGCAATAATTCAATTACATCATCTTTAAAAAACAGCAAGCACACAATTATTAATCGGCGCTAGACATATCCGTTAACCCATGAGAACTTTATGACCCAAAGATCAGTCTGTGTTTTTTAAACTTAGTATAGTCCCTAGACTTGTGCAGGCTTCTTGCAGCTGTGTCCTTCATCTTTATCTCAGCCACTCGCTAGTTTATTATTCATTTTTACTTTTCTGGTTCTCATGACCCATTTAGCCAATTTGGATGCTGCAGATCCTCCCTAAGTCTTTCTTTAGTTCTTTTATCACATATCTCTTTTAATATAAAACTTTTTTACCTGCTGAAATATGGACTCTTGTACTTTTACGCCTGTAAGGGGAAGGGGTTCTACTGTAGTCCTTAAGTTTCCCATGCTGAACTTCTTCAACAGAGGGGCCCACCATCTGCCTCCTATGAGATAATGTTTTCTACCATAAATCACTTTAGTTGGGATTCCTAAAGGATTCCTAGTGGGTGAGTGTTCATTCCCTAGAAGTGTCTGAACTATTATACTTTCTATTATCTAGCAGCTTGGGGTCTTTAAGGAATAGCTCATTCTGCTATATCTAAATAAGGTCCATGTCCCGCTTCCCCTTTCCTTTATAGTTCACAACCCAAGCATTCATTAATTTTGGCTGTGCTTCATAGATTAATTAGAACATTATCAGAAAAGCAGTTATACAGAACCCATAGCCCAGGGAGCTCATGATCCATGAAGCACGTCTCCTTCGAGAAGGAAGCATAACACGGGCACTCTGCCAGGGACCTCCAGGGAGCTTAGTCCCGTGGGACACGTATCTCCTGTCTGCTATTATTGACACAATTGTTCATGTCACACGGACGACACTGGAGTTGGTGTGGCAATGATCATTTCATTAAAGCTGGAAAAGCTTTTGACAAAATCCAACACCCCTTCATGGTAAAGGTCCTGGAGAGATCAGGAATACAAGGAACATACCTAAACATAATAAAGGCAATTCACAGCAAGCCAACAGCCAACATCAAATTAAATGGAGAGAAACTCAAAGTGATTCCAGTAAAATCAGGAACAAGACAAGGCTGTACACTCTCCCCATGTCTATTCAATATAGTACTTGAAGTTCTAGCTAGAGTAATAAGACAACAAAAGGAGGTCAAGGGGATACAAATTGGAAAGGAAGAAGTCAAACTTTCACTATTTGTAGATTATATGATAGTCTACATAAATGACCCCCAAAATACTAGATATAAAGCAAAGAACAATCAGACTGCAACCCACAGATCCAGGGAGGCTACCTAGTGGGGGGGGGCTAGGATAACTGGCTTTTTATAAGTTTTGGTTTTGCCCAATCACTGGTCAAGCTTTAGTGAAACATTTCACTATTACGATAAGAATTTGTACTGTATCAAGCTGATGAAAGAAAATGCTGGCCATACTTTCAGGAGGGGAGGCTAAAATCTTTTTAGATTATGGATTAGCCTATAGAAAAATGCCTGCCATCAATCAAACAGTGAAGGGGAAGATGATTAGGAATCTCACTTACACAACTTAAATAAAACATAGCTCTCTGAACAGATAAAGATAGGTTTCTTCTGTATTCCAGAATCTAGTCAATATTTATATGTATAATTCAGCTATTATTTGGCTTAAAAGGACTTATTGGGAAATGTTATTATTTTTACTATTTTCTACAGAGAAAATATTTTACTGTTTAAAATAGTCTTGGAATTTTGAATTATAACCTGTTTTTATGTTCAAGCTATCTGTGTATTATTTCTCCTGCAGTTGTACATAAGATGTTTTTACATTAAAAAAGGACAAATACTAGAATTATATTACTATAGAATATACAAATTTATAGAGACAGAAAGATTAGATGTTATCTCAAGATGGAGAAGAAAGGAATATAGAGCAATGATTTCCTTAGTACAAAATCTCTGTTATGTGATAGAAAATCCCACAAATGGACAGTAGTATCAGGACATAATATTATGAATGTAATAAGTCAATACAATTAATGTAATTAATGAGTATCATAATTATTGAATGAATACTGTGAATGTAATCAATGAATACCACAAATGTAATTAATATCATGAGTGTAATTAAAAAAAATAAATAAAAATGACCCCAAAAATTCTACCAGGGAACTCCTACAGCTGATAAACACCTTCAGTAATGTGGCATTATACAAGATTAACTAAAAAAGTAGCCCTCCTATATACAAATGATAAATGGGCTAAGAAAGAAATCAGAGAAACACATCCTTTACAATAACCACAAATAATATAAAGTTTAAGGGGTAATTCTAACCAAACAAGTGAAAGACCTGTATAATAAGAACTTTATGTCATTGAGTAAAGAAATTGCAGAAGATATGAGAAAATGGAAAGAACTCCCATGTTCATGCATTAGTAGGATTAACATAGTAAAAATGTCAGTCTTACCAAAAGCAATCTACAGATTCAATACAATCCTCATCAAAATTCCAATACAATTCTTCACAGACCTCAAAAGAACAATACTCAACTTCATATGGAAAAATAGAAAACCTAGGATAGCTAAAACAATCCTTTAAAGTAAAGCAACTTCTTTAGGCATCACCATCCTTGACTTCAAGCTCTATTATAGAGCTGTAGTAATAAAAACAACTTGGTATTGGCATAAAAACTGACATGTCGACCAAGGGAATTGAATTGAAAATCCTGACATTAATCCACATACCTATGAACACCTGATTTTTGACAAAGAAGCCAAAACTGTACTATGGAAAAAAGAAAGCATCTTCAACAAATGGTATTGGCATAATTGGATGTCAGCATGTAGAAGACTGCAAATAGATCCATATCTATCACCATGCACAAAACTCAAATCCAAGTGAATGAAAGAACTCAACATAAATATAACTATACATAACCTGATAGAGGAGAAAGTAGGAAGTAGTTTCGAATGCATTGACACAGGAGACCATTTCCTAAGTATAACACCAGTAGCACAGACACTGAGAGCAACAATTAAAAATGGGACCTCCTGAAAATGAGAAACTTCTGTAAGGCAAAGGACACAATAAATAAGAGAAAACGACAGCCTACAGAATGGGAAAAGATCTTCACCAACCTCACATCTGACAGAGGGCTGATCTCCAAAATAGATAAAGAACTCAAGAATCTAAACAGCAAAACACCAAACAATCCAATTAAAAAATGAGCTACACACACACACACACACACACACACACACACACACAAAAGCCAGGCAGTGGTGGTGAACGCCTTTAATCCCAGCACTCGGGAGGCAGAGGCAGGCGGATCTCTGTGAGTTCGAGGCCAGCCTGGTCTCCAAGCAAGTTCCAGGAAAGGCGCAAAGCTACACAGAGAAACCCTGTCTTGAAAAACCAAAAAAAAAAAAAAATGAGCTACAGATCTAAACAGAGAATTCTCAACAGAAGAATTCCAAATGGCCAAAAGACACTTAAGGAATTGCTCAACATCCTTAGTCATCAGGGAAATGCAAATCAAAACAATTCTAAGATTCCATCTTACACCTGCCAGAATGGCTAAGATCAAAAACACTGATGACAGCTTATGTTGGAGAGGATGTGGAGCAAGGGGAACACTCCTCCACTGTTGGTGGGAGTGCAAACTTGTACAGCCACTTTGGAAATCAGTATGGTGGTTTCTCAGAAAACTGGGAATCAATCTACTTCAGAACCCAATGATACTACTGGTAATACCACAGAAAGACAAACATGGTAAGTACTCACTTATTGGTGGATACTAGATGTAAAGCAAAGGACAACCAGTCTATAACCCACAGCTCCAGAGAAGCTAGAAAGCAAGGAGGACCCTAAGAGGGATGTACAGATCACTTTGGGAAGGGGAAACAGATCCCAATGAGTAAACTGGGGATGAGGGGGTACAATAGAGGGTGGGGGATGGGGGATGAGAACATGAGGGAATGGGATAGTTGAGCTGGGGGAGGGATGGACTTGCAGAGCAATGAAAGAGATATCTTGACAGAGGGAGATATGGGGTAAGGGAGAAATGTGGTGCTAGAGAAATTCCCAGGAATCCACAAGGATGACCCCAGAGCAGACTACTAGTAACAACAGTGATGAGGGTACCTGAACTGGCCCACCCTGGTAATCAGATTGGTGAATACCCTAACTGTCATCATAGAGCCTTTATCCAGTAACTGATGGTTGCAGATGCTGAGATCTACAACCATGCACCAGGCTGAATTCCAGGAGTCCAGTCGAAGAGAGGTAAGAGGGATTACATGAGTAAGGGGGGGTCAAGATCATGATGGGGAAACCTACAGAGACAATTGGACCTAGCTCAAAGGAACTCAGGAACTTTAGACCATCAGCTGTGGAACCTGCATAGGACAGGATTGGACCCTCTGCATTCAGGAGATAGTTGTGTAGCTGGGTCTGTTTGAGGGGCCCCTGGCAGTGTGATCGGGATCTGTCCCTGGTGCATGAGCCGGTTTTCTGGATCCCATTACCTATGGTTGGACACCTTGCTCACCCCTGATAAAGCAGAGAGGGGCTTGGTCCTGCCTCAACTGAATGTACCAGGCTTAGCTGTCCTCCCATGGGAGAACTTGCCCTTTTGGAGGAAGGGATGAGGGGTATGGGGAAGCTGTGGGGAGCAGGAGCAGGGATGAGAGGGAGATTTATGGTTGGTATGTAACATGAATGAAAAAAATAAAATAAATCAAGATCATGTGAGCTTTTGCCCTTCTGTTCCACAGAATATTTCTGTTCTCTCTGAGATTGCCTTAAAGAGTGTTCATGCATCTAACCCAGAATCATTTTTGGGTCCCCAAGCCTTTACTATCTCACAAGGGCATGAGTCTACTGCTCTTTCTACTATGTGGATTTCAGTACAGCTTACAACAGTAGTAATGCTAACATATCTAAAACTTGTACCTCTTTTTATAACTTAAAAAAGTCTTGTAAGCTTCAGGCCATCTACTTTGATCCACCTCTCATATGTTAAATGGACTCCAGATATATACTTCTGTCAATCACCAGCCTGTTTCCCCACTTGACTATTCCCGAGGGTGAGATCTTTCCCTTTTTCTGGTCTTGGGACTCCCCTCCCAGAGCGACCAGGACCATGGACCTAAAAATTTCATTCAAGCACACACAATGATACAGTTCAAAATTATGAAGTTTGCTCCATTGGTTTATTTACTATGAAAATTTTAAATTAAGCACCCATTTATGCATTAACTAAAGGATCAGGAGATGAGTTCTGAGTTCCAGTCAGGTCCTGAGAGAGGGTAAGTCCCAAAGTCTCTGGAATCCATTCTATGTTTGTGGCCAAGATGTGTTCAGCAGAAAATTCTCTTTCTCCACTTTATAAATACTATTTAACAGGGACTTTATTGCCAGATTCCAACTCTGACAAGGTCCAGGTCCAAAAGTGGAGGTGTGGAGTTGGTGAGGGAAGCAGACTGACAGGATCTGAGGGTGAATCTGAACAGCTTCTGCTTTATTAAAGAAGGCTACACTTTCATACTCTACAATTGCACAAAGGAGTAAATGGGAATGGGAGGAAGGGGGGCCTTGTGTGCTGGGTTGGGCCTTGTGAGCAGGGATTGAGGGAGCTAGCATGGACCATGAAGAGTTAATAAACACCACAGTCATGTGTTAATGGAAGGGCAGCTAGTTCCTCTTGCCAGAGATAAGGAGAATGGCTCCCTTTATAGCAAGCAGGAACTTTCTTGAAGCCCTTGTGCAAATGTCAGCTTTTGTTTAAATGCCTGATCTTTGGAAAAGGACTTTCTCAGGGAACCAGACCCTCTATTATAGAATGTTGCTTAGTTTATCCAATAGCTAATGCTTAACGTTAGCAAAGACAAAGCTAGACACATAATACTGTGAACTGAGTAGACCTTAGGAAATTATAAATCTTGATTATCAAATGTACATTATTTATCAAAAAACTTACTTGTCAAATAAATCTTATTTATCAAGGATGTGTAACTCATCTAACGTTTCTAGCAGCTTGTATTAACCTGTTTAGGAGTAGGCAGAGTTATCATGGTATATAGTTTCACGGTGGTAGGGATTTTTTTCCAAAGAATTATTTGATTTAAAGATGCTCCCATTGCATATACCTTCATCATCCACTGAAGCCCACCCCAAATTTCCCAAAAGAAAAGGCATAAGGGAACTCCCATAACACACAGTGAGAATTATTAAAAATGAAAGTCAAAAGGTGCTGGAGAATTGTGATCCACAATGTCAAAATGCTGGATTATTCTTAAGCTGGAGTGGTCACTGTGGTATCCATGCCCATTATTATCCCCCTTTTCATGGGCTCTCTTTGCTTTAGTTCCTATGTGTTCTAAAGTTTGTAGACCTGTAGCTCTGAATATTTTGTTCCTCTATATCTTAAAAAATATTTCAATAACTACAAAATTCTTTGTCACAGAAAACTGAGGAGAGCCCATATTTAGTCCCACTCTCTCACTTTAAGGTCATGACCCTTACCAGTGAAAGGACCCCTTATTTCTATTCATGGTAAACTCTTCTTACCTTTTTCAAGGGTCATGTGCCCCCATTGTGTATCAGTTGTGGGGGGCCCCTGCAGGATGAGAAGGAAATCTCACTGCAAAATGACTTCATCAATTGGATCATACTTAGGAGAGACTATTACCAGGCAGATCATTGTCAGCATATTTAAAATACAGTACAATTTGGGAAAAGGTTTCCAGGAAACAATCAGTCCAGTTCCAGGTGCAAAATAATGCTTAAGGTGTGATGACATAGAGACTCCTTAACAAAGTACATGTGACCATGAGGGTAGGTTTTATAGCTAAAAGGCCCAGAATCTAGTGGATCTCTGATCAAGAAAGCATAGAGGTCAGGAGGCCATAGAATATATGTGACATCTCCCCTCAAATGCTTAGTGGACTAGGGAAGGAAGACTCTGGGATAATCATTCTGGGGAAATAGCAAAAGGTGGGTGAGGTATGCTCCACAGATAGCGAAAAGTTCACCAGGTCATTAACAAAATCCACTCTCAGCCTTCTGGATGGAATGTAGTTATTTGATTTTTATCTTCTCCATTGATATTTTGTTTGTGTTCTGACAAATAAAGTTTGCCTGGACATCAGAGGGAGGAGCTAACCAGTATTTAACCACAGAAGCCAGGCAGTGGTGGTACAGACCATTAATTCCAAAATTTGGGATGCTCATGCTTTTCATCCCATCATTTGGGAGGTGGACAGGAATATAAGGTGGGAAAATTATATCTGATCAAATGAAAAGCAATTGTTAGTCTTATAAGTTAGTTTAGATTGAATGGTCATGCTGGTTGATGAACTATCACCTCTTCTAATCAAGAGGTCTCTCTTCTTCAAACATAATCTTTATCAATTTTGATAGTATCCATAGCTTTTCTTCTCCTATGGAAACAAAAGGAAAACCTCTTCCCCAACATAACACATATCCTGGTTTCCATTCTGAGATCCTCATATCTTTAAAGTATACAGGCTGATTTAATTCTGTAGTTTTTTTCTATTATTCAATGTCTCTCCACAGCTACCATTCCTTTCTCATTAGCATTATAAAATTTAGAGCTAATTAAACATTGTGCATTTTCTCTCTGGGGGTCTTTATTACCCATTTCTATTTATTAAGCATATCTTGTAAAATTTGATTAGATCTTTCTATAACTGATTGTACTGTAGGGTTGTGTGGTATACCAGTAATATGCTCTATGTTGTAGTACACAAAAAAGTGTTTCATTTTTACTAGAGACATATGCTGGAACATTGCCAGGCTTAATTTGTACAGGAATCCCCATGATAGCCATGACTTCTAATATATGTGTAATTATAGAATCAGCCTTTTCAGAAATCAAAGCAGTTGGCCATTGAAATCCAGAATATGTATTTATGTTATGATGTACATATTTTAATTTTCCAAATTCTGGAAAATGAGACACATCCATATGTCAAATTTTATTTCTTTGAGTAGCCTTTGGGTTACTTCCTGCAGGTATTGGAGTTTGGGTATACAAAGAACAAGTAGGACATTTTCTTATAATTTCCTTGTCTTGTTGCCAAGTGATGAAAAATCCTTTTTCAAACCCTTGCTATTGACATGGTGTATTTTATGAAATTCTCAGGCCTCCAGCACTACTAATAACTGATCAATTTCATTATTCCATTGTGCTATAGGGCCTGGTAGACCCATATGGAATCTAATATGTGTTATATATAAGGGATGATTTCTATTTCTGATTGTTTCTTGTAACTGAATAAATAACAAAGTCAATTCTGTATCATCTGGAATGAATTCAGCAGTTTCAATATGTAAAACAACTCTTTCTGCTTATTGAGAGTCAGTAACTATATTAAGAGGTTCTGGAAAAATCTGATAATAACATGAGAATAGCATATAATTCTGACTTTTGAACGGAATCATTAGGGCTTTGAACCACTTTATTCAAAATTCCTGATTTATAGCCTGCTTTTCCTGATTTTTTTAAACTTCTGTATAGAATGTAGGAGCTCCAGAAATTGGTGTTTCCCATACAGTCCAGTTAGTTCTCTTTATAAATTGAAGTCTCCTGCTTTTGGAATATCTGTTGTTAGTCTCTCCCAAAAAATTACTGCAAGCTCTTTGCCAATGCTCATTTTTCACTTATAAAAAGGAAATGTCAGCATTAGTAAAAGGACTACAATTTCTGTTGGGTGTGGTGGTATTATGTTCCCCAAAATATTGTGCACCCTAATAAACTTATCTGGGGTCAGAGACAGAACAGCCACTAGATACAAAAGCTAGAAAATGGTGGCACTCACACCTTTAGTCCTAGCACTCCAGAGGTAGAAATCCCTCTGGATCTCTGTGAGTTCAAGGCCACATTGGAAGTGGCCAGGCATGGTGACACACGCCTTTAATCCCAGAAAGTGAGCCTTTAATCCCAGGGAGTGGTAGTAGAAAGTAGAAAGGTATATAAGGCATGAGGACCAGAAACTAGAAGCATTTGGCTGGTTAAACATTTGGCTGGTTAAGCATTCAGGCTTTCAAGAAGCAGTTCAGCTGAGATTCATTCTGGATGAGGACTGAGAGGCTTCCAGTCTGAGGAAACAGGATCAGCTGAGGAACTATCAAGGTTAGGTTGGCTGTGGCCTGTTCTGTCTCTCTGACCTTCCAGCATTCACCCCAATAACTGGCCTCAGGTTTGATTTTATTAATAAGAGCTTTTAAGATTCCTGCTACAGTTGGGTCCATTTCTGTCAATTGATGAAGTCTTAATATTCCTTTTAGAATCAACTTAGAAAGCTTTTTCACATAAGTCTTTAATTTTTTACTCTCTTTGTGTGGTAAAAATACCTGTTCTAAGATAATATCTTCTCTCTGCATCAAAATTCCTATAGTGGAATGTGTAGATGGTAAAATAACCAGGATGCAACCAAGGTCTGGATCCAAATGATCCACATATACATCCTTTAATTTCTTTTCCACCAAAGGCAATTCTCTCTCAGCTTTAGCTGATAATTCTCTTGTACTATTTGAGTCCTTGTCACCTTTTAAGGTTTGAAACAAGTTACTCAGTTCTTGAGTTGTTACTCCAATAGTGGGCTGTAGATAGGTAATGTCTCCCAGAAAATTTTGAAAGTCATTAATAGTCCACAATTGATCTCCCCTGATTTGTATCTTTTGGGGTTGAATTTTTGTAAACCTATTTTATATCCTAAGTAATTGATAGGATCTCCTCTTTGTATTTTTTAGGAGCAAATTGTCATCCCCAACAAGGCAAATTTTTTTAACTTTTTCAAACATTTTTTCTAAAGTATCTACATTTGAATCAACTAGTAAGATATCATCCATATAATGGTAAATTATAGTTGGAGAAAAATGTACACAAATCATTTCCAATGGCTGTCATATAAAACATTGGCACAGCGTGGGGCTGTTTAAGATCCCTTGTGGGAGAACCTTCCATTGATATCTCTTAATAGGTAGAGAATTATAAGTAGTCACCATGAAGGCAAATTTTTTCTCTATCCTTTTCTTGTAAAGGTATAGTGAAGAGACAATCTTTCAAATCCATAACTATAAGAGGCCATCCTTTAGGTAATAGAGAAGGCAGGGGAATTCCAGGCTGAATCACATTGCTAATAGCTCTTAGATCTGTTACCATTCTCAATTTTTCACATTTCTTTTTAATAACAAATACAGGAGAATTCCAAGGACTGGTTGATTCCTCAATGTGTTATGCATTTAGTTGCTCCTGTACCAGCTCTTTTAAGGCTTGTAATATTTCTGATGTCAAAGGCCATTGTTCCACCCAGACAGGTTTGTCAGTCAACCCTTTTAAAGGTAGGCCTGTTGGTAACTTTGAAAGATCAACAGCTTTTGTGCTCTGTTTTTGTACAACCTTAATGGTCTGTGACTATTCTTTATAATACCTTTTAATAGTTTTTCTAGAAACGTACATTAGTTTATGGCTTGTTTCTGAGATTTGAGGAATGTTAATCTGGGTATTCCATTGCTGTAACAAATCTCATCCCTATAAATTCATTGCTGTACTTACCACATATGGCCATAATTTCCCACTCTGTCCTTCTGGCCCTATACATTCAACCCATCCTTTTTTTGGGGGGGGTTTCAAGACAGGGTTTCTCTGTGTAGCTTTGTGCCTTTCCTGGAACTCACTCTGTAGACCAGGCTGCCCTCAAACTCACAGAAATCCACAAGCTTCTGCCTCCCAAGTTCTGGGATTAAAGGCATGCACCACCACCACCCAGCAAAGCATCCTCAGATTTTCATTTGAATGCTGGAGATTTGAACTCAGGTCTTCTGACTTTCACAGTGAATGCTCTTACCCACTGAGCCAACTCCCCATACTCTCAACCCATCTAATGCTTTGTTTTACCTGAGATAAAACAAACATTTACCTCCTGAAGAGGCCAATTTGGATGCCAAGATTTGGGTGCAATTATTGTAACATCTGCCCCTGTGTCTACAAGACAATTAATTACAATGTCATTCATTCATACCTTTAGTTTTGGTCTTTGATCATTTATGGAAATCTGCCATAATATTCACTTTGTGGTGTCTCCTGAAGTTTTTGTTTTATCTTCTAAAGCTGTTCTATCATCCAGAGCAGTATAGTTTTTTACAATCGACACTAGGTCCTTTAATTGCTCTGGGGAAGAGTTCCCCTCAGTGACAGGGAATAAATGAACTAAATTCTACATGGGAGCCTTCAAGAGGCCCCCCAAAGAATTTCCAGATGGCAAAGGGTTACCATGTTGATGTGCATTCATTGGTCCAATGTTGGATTTGCCACACCTTCTGCATACTCCAAAAGGCAGGACCTTCTGTTTGGATTATTCCTAGAAAAATCACTATCTACAATCCCTCTTTTTTTTTTTTAAGATTTATTTATTGATTATGTATACAGTGTTCTGTCTGCATGTATGCCTGCAGGCCAGAAGAGGGTGCCAGATCTCATTACAGATGACTGTGAGCCACCATGTGGGTGCTGGGAATTGAACTCTGGAAGAACAGCTAATGTTCTTAATCACTGAGCCATCTCCCCAGTCCCTACAATCCCTCTTTAGGTGACCTTGTTTGCCACAATTAAAACACTTGACATTTTGATTTTTCTTTACGCCTGTGGAAATCAACTCTCCTATCCAAGCATCATCATGGTTATGAGATTCAATATTGACTGTATCTCAAATCCATTCCTCTATGTGTGTTGATTTTGACTTTAAATGCCTAATTACCCCCTTTGCATTGTGAATTAGCATTTTCAAAAGCCAAAGATTCAATTAGTATTTGTCTAGCTTCTGAATTTGGTATTATTCTTTTTTACAGCTGAAGTCAATCTTTGTAAAAATATCAGTGAAGGTTTCCTTTGGGCCCTGTATAACTTTAGTGAATTATTCAGTTCTGTTTTCAACTTCTTCAATTCTGTCCCAAGCATTCGAAGCTGCTGCTTGGCATAGAGCCAGGGTGTAGTCATCGTATAGAGACTCTCTTTGTACATCAGCATAATTGCCTTCAAGAAATTGTTCTTGGGAGATTTCAATACCTCTGGCCCTACTTCATTGTTCAATGGTTCTAGCCTCATCCTTCCACCAGGTTCTCCACTCTAACTGAGGACCAGGTTCAATACTGCTGTAACCAAGTCTCTCTATTCTTGTGGGACAATTCTGTTACTAGTTGACCATGAATTTAACACCTGCTTCACAAAAGGTGAATGCATACCATATGAGACTATCACTTCCTTAAATTACCCCAAATCTAACATTTCCACAGGAGTCCATTCAGCTCTTACACATCCTTGGGAATATCTGTCATTTGGAAATTGTTTCCATAAGGAGACTGGAAAAATTAAGGTTGGTTTTTTGATAACCTTGGGCTGTTCCTCTTTAATATTATAATTGTGTCACCTTTAAATTCCTCTGTCAGTGTCTGAATATCTCTATTACCTGTTTTAATAAGTTTTTCTAGGGCTTGTGACTTTTGAATTGTAACTTTTTCCTGAGGTTTGCATATTATCAGTCACCTTAAATATTTCTAAATCTTTTGTCTTACCAGTTAAAAATTTATAAATATCCATAGTCTTTTTGCTCTCTTCAGCAGTAAATATTTCTAGAGCTCTTACCTTATTAGCCAAAATTGTATTATTCTCCTTAGTAATTATTTGTAAGGCTTGCATATTATCACTAGTAACCTTTCCTAAGGCTTGTATCTTTTGAATAGTAATTTTTTCTATATTTTGCATAGTATCAGTCATATTTTTACTGTATCATTCAAAATTGTATTATTCTCCTTAGTAATTCATTTTAAGGCATGCATATTATCAGTAGTATCTGTTTTAAGGCCTATATCTTGGCACTAATATCAACCAACTTTTTTAGTAGAGATAAAACAACAATTATCAAACCAACAATGATGATAATTGGCATTACATAAGTCCCATCTATGTTAATTATCCCCACATTTAATTGTTCCATTTTAAACCATCCATTGTATAATCATACAGAGACCTAACTCTCTCCATCATAATATTGTTTATCATTTTTTAACATGGGAAAAAACTTTTTTTCTAATCCCACTCTTTAGGAATTCCCAATTGTCTCACTAAATCTACTGATGAAGACAGTGAAGATGACGGTGAAGTGTGAGTCTGACTTCTGTTGCATAGAACAGAATAAGCCTGAGGAGGTGTCAAAGCAGCTACCTAGTGTGGCAACAGGCCTAGGAGGGGGTTCAGGGAAAGCCCACAACAAGCCAGGAGAGGGAGCTGTCTGTCTGTCTGAAAAACACACATAGGGGATCATGGGGAAGAAGCATGTGTGGCAGGATCTGCCTGAAGGCAGAGATGGACAGTGGTGAGGAGCTAATTCTGGTAGTGTTTGGAGCCCAAGTGCTTGTGGAGTTTGCTGCAGAGAGGTTGCAACAGAAAAATCCCAAACTTGTTCAGAAGGCTTGGAGAAAAAAAGAAAACCTAGCCAGTGGGGTGGTGAATCTGGCAGGGGTCCCTGCATGCAGCTCAGGCATGTGCCCATGGCTACAAAGCCATGGGCAAGCAGCTTTTTCATAAATTCATGCCCCAAAAGTTGGGTGCCAGATTAAGTGTGATCCTAATTAGTCTTATCAATAAAAACCAGGAGTCAGATATTGGAGTAAAAGCTGGAAGATCAGAGAAGCAGAGAAGCAGCCACAGTCACTTCCTTTTTTTTTGAGTTGAGGATAGAACCCAGGACCTTGTGCTTGCTAGGCAAACGCTCTACCACTGAGCTAAATCCCTAACCCACAGTCACTTCCTACCTCTCAGAATCCTCTGGCCAAAAGGGCTGAGATCCTCTCTCCATCCTGCCTTATCATGTCGTCTCTCCACCCAGCCTTGTCATTTCCTGTTTCCTCTCTGGAAACATCTCCAGAGCTCTGTGATTAAGTAGTGGTTAGCTCTACTCTCTGATCTCTAGACAAGCTTTATTTGTCAGAACATAAACAAATTATCACAACACACCATGCTTCAGGGTCTTTTACAGAAAATGAATGATATGTGTCTAAAGGATGCTCCAGTAAGGGAGCTGTCGTCTGCATTGATTTTGCCTGAACAAAGAAATTCATTTTTTTGGCCTATTTTTTTAAACCAATTTTAAAGTTTGATTATGAAGTTTAAAATATGGAGTCTCTCTCTCTCTCTCTCTCTCTCTCTCTCTCTCTCTCTCACACACACACACACACACACACACACACACACACACACACACACTATTTGTCTATACACCATTAGCATATCATACCTGGTCCAAAATTCACAGGTACTTCTGAGCCACCTGATGTGGGTGACAAGAACCAAAATTAGATAACCAACAGCAGCAGAACTACTGAATTCAGTTTCCAGCTACCAAAGATGCCATTAGAATACAAAACATGAAGATGCTCCTTTATTTCTTCTGCCTTCCATCATTTGCAGGTGATCAAAGTGCTGGCTACTTGGTCAATGAAGGAATGAATGGTTTTTTCAATCCCTTTGTGAATAGATTCTGCACATTGCTTATTTTAATTTTTAATACCGATCTTGATGTAAATGGACCTGAGGAGAGACTTAGTTGAGAAGAGATAAGTCCATATTATGCTACAGAAAGTTTCATAATGTGATATATGTTTTTCAAAATGATTATCTATTTTTATTTTATGGGAAAAGGTGTTTTGCCTGCATTTATGGCTGTTTAAGGGTGTTGAATCTCCTGAAACTGGACTTACAGACAGTTGTGAGCTTCCATACGGGTACTGAGAATTGAACCTGGTTCCCCTGGAAAAATAGCCATCTTTACAGATCCCCTATTTGGATTTTATGAGACAGGCTTTCTCTATATACCTATGACCATCCTGGAACTGAGGACAGACTGGCCTAAAGTTCAGAGCGATCCACCTGCCTCTCTCTCTCTCTCTCACAATTACTGGGATTATAAGATTGTACCTCTACACACAGGTGAGATATGTTTTTAAAATGATCTATCTTTGAATCAGATAGTGAAAGAATAATATATGTCAAAACAGGAAGCATTGTTTTTTAAATGAACAATAATATTGCATGGAATTTTTCAATGTATTCAACTGGTATATTGTATCCTATAGTCTCAATATTTGGGTTAAATTCTTTGCATTATAAATTTCCTTCCTTTAAAACTTTAACTGGTTGGGTGGTGATGGTACATGCCTTTAATCCCAGCACTTCAGAGGCAGAGTTCAGGCCGATCTCTTTGAGTTTGAGGTCAGTTTGGTCTGCAGAATCAGTTCCCAGACAGCCGGGGCTACTCAGTTTAAAAAAAAAATCCAAAAAACCAAAAAAAAAACAAAAAAAAACCCAAAACCAAAAAACTGTGTAAACAGCAGTGCCAAGGTGTCCATGTGTCAGTCAGAGAACAACTTACAGCTGTCCATTCTCTACTTCCTTTTTGTGAGTACTAGAGATCAAACTGAGGCAGTTAAATGCTATGGAATATTATTTCAAGTTGTGTTACATTTGCTTATGCTGTGGAACATTTGTTTAATGATGCAAAGATGTGTTGCATTCTTTATTGTTTCATTTGTTTAACCTAGTGAAGCTGTGTTACTGTGTCTGTTTAAAACACCTGATTGGTTTAATAAAGAGCTGAATGGCCAATAGCAAAGCAGGAGAAAGGATAGGTGGGGCTGGCAGGCAGACAGAATAAATAGAAGGAGAAATCTGGGAAGAAAAGAAGAAGCAAAAGAACAAGGGGAAGGAAGGAGTGAGAAAAGAAGAGGCCAGCCATACAGCCACACAGCCATCCATGGACTAAGAGTGAAAGTAAGATTACAGAAGTAAGAAAATGAAAAATCCTAGAGGCAAAGGTAGATAGATAATTTAAAGTTAAGAAAAGCTGGCAAGAAACAAGCCAAGCTAAGTCCGGACATTCATAAGTAAGAATAAGACTCCCTGTGTGGGTTTTATTTGGGAGCTGGGTGGCAGGCTCTCCCAAAGCATAAAGAGTAAAAAACAACCAACAGCAGTCGAATTTAGCAGTAAGTGCCTTAAATTATTGAGTGAACTCATTGGACCTTTTTCTATATGTGTTGGTGTGTGGTGTACATACAACCCAAGCGTAGTTTTCAGAGAAAAACTTTTATGAATAGTGTGGGTCTTCCAGAGAGTGAACTCTGTTCATCAGGCTTAGCAACCACATTTATCCACTGATAAAAATCCTCTGGCATTTATTTGTTCTCAGAAAATGTTAACAACAAGTATTTAGGGACTGGAGAGATGGCTCAACAGTTACGATCACGGGCTGCTCTTCCAGAAGACCCAGCAATCAATTCCCAGCAACCACATGGCAGCTCACAACTGTCTGTAATTCCAGTTCTAGGGGACCCAACACCCTCACACAGAATATATACAGGCAAAACACCAGTGTACATTAAATAAAATAATCTTTAAAAAAAAAGAACAAGTATTTAGTCCTCAGAACAGTAACATGATCCAAAAATAATAAATGACAGCATAAATATAATTTCTATTTGAAAATACATTTTGCTATTAAAATGATCTGTGTTTCTGTATTCTTGGAATATGATATGTTTACAGCTTGAAAAGGAGACAATATTTTAATGATGGTGTGGCTCTACTAATCATACTTATGTACTGGTGAGATAGCTCAGTGGGAAATATGTATGTGGACTACAAGCCTTTACCTCATTTATTAGGTTCATGGTGATATTCGCCAGTGTGGATATTTTCAGACTTTTGAGGATTACTACAACAGGCAAAGAATTTACAAAATTGAGTACTTTCAGAGGGTTTTTTTGAGTCTGACTTCTTTCATTGACTATGAAGATGATTTTATATGCAAAGGCTTTACCACATTGACTGCCTTCATAGGGTTTTTACAGTGTGATTCCTTTAGTTATTTGAAGGTGATTGTTACACACAATGTCTTTACTACATTGATTATATCCATAGTGTTTCTATCCAGTATGACTTTTTTCATGCCTGTGAAAATGACTTATATATGCAAAGGTTTTACCATGGTGATTACATCCATAGGGGTTCTCTCCAGTATGACTTTTTTCATGCATTTGAAAATGGCTTTTATAGGCAAAGGATTTACCCCATTGACTGCATTCATAAGGTTCCTCTCCAAAATGATTTCTATGTATTTGAAGGGAAGCTGGACATGCAAAGGCTTTATCACAGTGATGATATTCATACCTTTTGTCTCTCATATGAGTTCTATGAACTTGATGAAGAATATGACATACAGAGGCTTGATCACTTTGACTGTATTCACAGGATTTTACTTCCAAGTGAGTTCTTTGGTGTACATTTGTAGAGGAATCAGATCTAAAGGCTATATCATGTTAATTAAATTAATAAAGATACTCTTTATTACTTGTTGTTTTGTGTGTTTGGAGATACCTGTGATGGATGAACCTTTTAGTAGATGGCTCACATTTATTACTTCCTCTTCCCACATGAGCTTTTTCACGTCTTTGAAGAAAACTCAAAAAGTTTTACCACACTGATTCCATGCATAACATTTTCTTATACTGTGAGACACACATGTGCAAAGTGAACCAGAATAGACAGTCAAATTTCCATATTCCCTGTACTCATAAGGTTTTTTCTCCAATATGAGTTTGTTGCTGAATTCCCACTGAAGTTGGAAAACCAATTAATTGTAAACTTGTATCACAGTCATCATGTCTTCTCATAGTGGGGACTACCACATAGCTTCCATTTGTTCTGAGAGAGACAGAACTACAATGCTTCTTTCCATGTCCCTTATGCTCACATGGCTTGTATCCAGAGTGACAGATGACACACCTGGTAAAGGAAGATAACAAATAAAGGGTTTTCACATTGCATTCCCATAGTCGAATGTTTTGTGTATCATACAGATGTGGAATAGAGATTCATGTTTCTACACCAAGACAACCTCCTGGTCTCTCATAATGTGCTCCACTCACTAAAATATGCTAAATCACTCACTACAAGTGTATGAGGAACACTAGCTTTAATATGGAAGATTTGGTTATAAAAGGTCTTGGACATACCCTAACTCTCTTATCAATGTGTTTACTTTTATGATAATTGAATAGTATGAAAGTAAGTTGATGGGGAGTTTTATAACATTCCTGTAATATGGCCATGATTAAAATTATGACATCAGTTATGGCATTATTTCCTTGTCTTATTCTTTTTTTTTTTTGGTTTTTAGAGACAGGGTTTCTTTGTGTGTCCTGGATCTCTCTATATAGACCAGGCTGGCCTCAAACTCACAGAGAACTGCCTGACTCTGCCTCCCAAGTGCTGATATTAAAGGCATGTGCCACTGCTGCCCTGCTCCTTGTCTTATTCTAAAAGGAATGCTTTGGAAACAATGATCTGGTACCTGACACTGGAGCACTGGTGTTGTGAGACTTTGATAATCATCATAAAGCTGTGCTTATTTACACCACTGCCTTTCACTAAAAGTTCAGGGTACATTAACATTCTTCAGAGGTATATATGTATCAGCTTGCACATGAAACTTACCTTCCATGTCTTGTAGAATTTTGATAATGTTCTTCAATATTGTGGTCTTCCTATTTGTGCCCAAAATACAGTACCAAAAACAATGTGATATATTACTGCAAATTAGGAACAATTGAAATTATTGACTTTCATGAACCTTAGAATAATGCCTGATTTATTCACTAGATTTTTTCTTCTTTAACATTCAAAATTATAGGACAGCAGCACTCTCCAAGAAAGGCTTCTTCCCTTAAGTTAAAAACTGACAGAATGCTGGGCGTTGGTGGCGCACGCCTTTAATCCCAGCACTCGGGAGGCAGAGCCAGGTGGATCTCTGTGAGTTCGAGGCCAGTCTGGGCTACCAAGTGAGCTCCAGGAGAGGCGCAAAGCTACCCTGTCTCAAAAAACCAAAAAAAAAAAAGTAAAAAGTAAAAAAAAGTGACAGAATGCTCATATTCTTACCTATAGAGGTGAGGTTCCAGTAGGTTCCCAGCATCACATCTTTGTAGAGACTCTTCTGGGAAGGATCCAGCAAAGCCCACTCTTCAGGAGTGAAGTTCACATGCACATCCTCATAGGTCACTACATCCTAAATATCCCATATATGTACATAATAGAAATGTTGAGACTGACTGCATTGTAAATGTACACTTCATTGAGAATATATTTACACAATCTTTGTGCTTGATACATTCTATAGCATGGGTCATAGAATTTCAAATGCAGTCACCAACTCATTTTAAATGGAAGCAAAAAAAGAGAATGATGCTGTCCATTTCTGTGCCCACTGGACAGAATGTGGCACTGCAGGAGAAATGTCTAGTAATTTATACAGAGAGGTATAGCAACAGAAAATTTATCAAAATTACTAACTTCAAAAAAGGACAAAAAAAGGATAGACAATATGGGTGTGATAGTGCACACCTTTAATTACAAACCTCAGGAGGCAAAGGCTCTGTGATTACCAAGCCAGTCTGGTCTATGTAGAGATTTCCAGGACAGCCAAAGGTGCACAGTGAGACCCTGTCTCAAACAAAAGAACAAACAATGAGAAAGCACTCAGGGGCTCACTCAAAATTCCTCCATAGAGTGAAATATTCACTCCAGTTCTATACTTGTCTATCATAAACTGGAGTGACCCCTTGTAAATGGTACGGCATTTAATAATTCCTAGGAAGGAATGCATTTTTAGGAAGTTACTACTGACAGATCAAAGAGTTGTCAAAACCATTAGTGAAGTAAATGCTGATTCTAAAACAATAAAAAAATAACAAAAATAATGGAGTATATAAAGATTAGTCAACAGATGAGATCCCCCTTTGCTTCTGAAGAGTTCCTAGATCAATGCTCAGCACTCATGGAGGTCACCAACTATCCCTACCATCAGATCAAGAGACTCCAATACTCTCTCTGATTAGTGAAAATCAGGCAGATAAGTGGTATACATCCATATATAAGCAAAAGATTCAGACACTTGATATATTAAAAAATGTAAAACCAGACTTGGAGAGATGGGTTAGTGGTTATGAGCAGTGGTTGCTTTTCCAGAGGACCCACGTTCCATTCCCAGCACCCACATGGCACTCACAACCATTTGTAGCTCCAGTTCCAGGAGATTCATCCAATAGCCTCCTCTGACCTCTATGGACACACACACACACACACACACACACACACACACACACACACATATACACACACTCACACATACAAATAAGTAAATAAATACATCAATATTTTTTAAATATAAAACCATACAGAAAGTTAAGAACAATGTTACACACTTGAAATTCAGTCAAGAGACCACTATTAATTTCATGAATGCATGCATTCTTGGTGTGAAAAGTGACACCCTCTACCAAAGTTCACAAGTCATGATGTGGGTAAAGTTCAGCACAAGAGCAAATGCTTGACATGAACAAATACCTGATTTGATCAGCCAAAATTATAAACATAAGAATGTATGTTTATATATAATGGATTAGTAAGGAAAGCAAAATGAATTAGTAAGGAAAAGCAATTGCTGCTATTTTTACCTTACATTATTTAGAAATGGAGTCTCTAATGGTGGTGATGGTGTGGCTACATGAGAAGGAAGAGGGCTGCTCAGTTTCAACCACACTAACAAGTGTGGTGAAGGTATAACACTCAGAGCCCATCCATAGAGACTATATTCTTCCAGAAAGGTTCCTCCTCCTCCTCTTCCTCCTCCTCCTCAGGGTTTTGTAAGTCACCAATGAAGACCACACACCAAAGACAAATGCTGAAATACAGCATGTCTTATTCAACCCACATTTTGACACAGGTCATGACAGACTCATGGTAAATCCATCATGCAAAAATGCATTTAGTCTAATTTCAAAGATTCCTATCTTATGTAACAGTACGTAAATTGCACAATAATTGAAGGTTCTTCTCACACTCAATGCAATCTCTCCAGTGTGATATCTTGTAGTATGAGACATAAATTATATCTATCCAATGGTCCAGGATATATATTTCCCTTTCAAAGAATTATGGAAATATTAGATGAAAGCACATCTGAAACCCTGCAGGGCAAACACCAAGTCCTGCAGCTCTCTGTCAGACACCTAGGGTTCCAGTTACAAAGGCCTTACATGGCTCTTTCTTTCTGCAACTTCTCATACATCTCTCTCTTTGGCTACTTCCACTTCCTACATGCAGCTTTTCATGGCAGGTGTCTCAAACCTTGGGTATCTCAAATATTGTTATCTCAATATGAAACTGAGGCTTCATCTCATGGCTTCATGAAAGGAATTCTCACAGTCTCTTCACTGGGACCCTTGAGCTCTAGACCCAACACTAAGGCTGTAGGTTATTATTATCATTGAAACATATATAGGACATATATGGTGTCCTATAGCCTGAGATGACCTTCACTGCCATTTGTAATCTACATAGTATTGAACTTGATCTTCTGTCTTAAATTTCATGTACTAGGATTAAAAGCAATAATTTATGAGCTTTATGGCTGCAGTTTTTAAAGTGGTTGGAGCAGGGCTTCTTCATTCAGTGACACAAAGGAAATAAGGGACACATGAGAGTTGACCATTCCTGGCAAAGAGGAAAAACAGGTGCAAAGGCCCTGAGGTGATAATGTGCTTGACTACCCAAAGCACTGAAGCATGGTTACAGCAGTGTCAACAGAGAACCAGGAAAAACAGTGGACTTGGGAGGAGTTGACTTTACAAGGAACTTTACTGTCAGGCCTTCAATTTTCAGAATAAATAATGTGTATAGCAACATGACCTAATTTGTTCTTCAGATCTCTATCACTTTACAGATTGCTCAGTGGTAAAGATTCCTGGTAGTTCTTTTAGAGGATCCAGGTTTGATTCTTTGCAACCTAGTGGAGACTCAATGATCAGTAACTCCAGTTCCAGAGGACTCAATGCCCTCTTCTGGCATTCTCAGACTGTAGACATGCAAATAATACATGGCCATATATGCAGGGAAAATACCCATACACATATCATCAAACAATAATTTTCAAAAAAAGAAAGATCTGACTGCTGGGTTAAAGCAATAATGCTTGGAAAAGTAGAAAACAAGGGGGTGGGCAAGCAGAGATATTGGGGTCTTCAGGTGTCTTTCTTGTGATTTTATTACTGTGGAAAGATACTAGGACCATGGCATCTTTTTTCCTTTAAATTTTTAAATTCCTAAAAACCAGCCATTTGTTTTTGCTTAGATAAGGTTACAGGAGTATGTTTGGAGCATTTAAGTGGGTTTGTCCAGGTATACTATAACTTAGTGTCTGTATTTAATACTGACTATGGGAACTCTTATAAAGGAAAACATTAAATTAGGGCTGGCTTAAAGTTCAGATGTTTAGTCCATTATGGTCATAGGAAAAGAATGGCAGCATGTAGTAAGACATGGTGCTGGAGAAGAATCCGAGAGTTCTACATCTTGATCAACAGTCAGCAGAAGAAGATGGAGACACACTAGGCCTAGCTTGAGCATATGAGACCTCAGTGCCTGCTTCCACATTGACACACTTCCTACAACAAGGACACATCTACTCTAACAGGCCACACCTCCTAATTGTGTACTCCCTATGGGCCAAACCATATTGGTCTATGGGGGCCATTCCCATTTAAACACCACACCAGAGCACCCTTTGATCAATTACTGCCTAATGCTTCAGAGGGGTCTGACCCCTCCACCCCCAAAAGGACACAGAGTGGAAAGTCACTTGTTCTGTCACATTTGGAGGTTAAATCTTGTTGAAGTACCTTCTGTTTAGACACGTAGCAGAGGTCAGACATGGATGCTGATCCAGGTCTGCGAACTATGTGATATGTTACCAGATATCCTTGTCTGTTAAAGTGTATGAATATGTGATGACTACCCTGGTTGTTTTTATTGTATGTCTGTCTCTGTGTGTATGTGTCTCTATATATCTCTCTGTTTCTATCATTTTTGTTTCCCTGTATTGACCAGTGGCTTTCTAGGGTGTCAAACCCTCCTCCACCCAGTTGGAAACTTGTGTTCCCTCCTGTTGGAGAGGGAAATTCTTTTGAATCTGCCAGGATGCCCAGGGTGTGTGTGTGGGAAATCTTTCACCTGTCCTAGTCTAGGGAACAGAATCACTTGCTTGTTTTGTTGTTTGACTCCTGCTCACACTAAGGGTTGGTTCCCCTGTGGAGGTGAGGAGGTGCCAGGCATCTCCTCCAGGCCCCAACACCCCTGACATCTAAGCAAATGCACACAGGGTAGGGGGAAAAGTTTTCCCAGGTGAGCATTCCCTCCACCTTGTGCCTCCTCTAAGCAGTCCTGCAAAGGGGGAAAGTTCTCCTGGACCCTGGCCAAAGGAAAAGAAAAAGTTCCACTACTTTCTCTTTTGCAGTTTATGTGTCTTTTTCAATAAGTGACCTGTAAAACCCACCATTCTCTCAAACAAGTAAAAACACTATCCGCATACTGGGCAAGGGAATTGCTGCCAGGAAACGTAGCCTGGAAATAACAGTCTTTTCTGTCCAATACTTACGAAGGAGACGTTACACAATTTCACTAAGTATTTTTTGAAAAGACTAAAGACAGCTACAAAAATGATTTCCTTGTCACCCAGGCAACCAGCATATTTGAAAAATGTCATAAACTTGAAAACAATTAAAGTTCTAAGTAGGTCCCAGTTTCTTGAGGTAGTTCAAAGGGGTGTTTAACAACAACAAAAAAACTGATAAAGACAGGAAGTTTTGCATGAACTTAATGCCTCCTTCACCTTCTCTGATAATGAAACAAACTTAACACATACCAAGCAAAAATTTTGTTATCTTACCCTCTGTCAGAAGAATATCTCCTAGCTGAAAGTTATTCCTCCAATCAAAAGATAAACTACACCAAATGACTCTAAAAACAAAAGGGGAAATTGAGGTCCATATTACCTGACTTGAAGAGACAGACATCCTGGTGCCCTGCCAGTCACCCTGGTATAGGCTCCTCCTGCCTATGAAAAAAACATGGTAAATCTGATTCACATGGGTCTGATTTTTCAAGAGAAACAGCCATACACTGTCTTGGACCAGAAGATGTATTCATCAGCCTCCCATTGGAAGAGCTGAGTCAACCCATCTTTTATTTTAAGTGGACAGACCCAGTAGGAGGTTAAATTGGGCAAAATACATGGACCAGATGGCTCCAGAAGTTAAAGACACTAAATGTAGAGTTCCTGCTCCTCCTTCATAGGTTTCCTGGGTAAACAGATCATAAAAGGGCCACTAAGCCACTGCTGCAAGAGTTACAGACCTTGGGCTACAAAATACTGGTTAAGAAAGCCCAATGTTGTAGAAGCCTACCTATCTTGGCTACCAGCTGAGGGGAGATAAAAGGAGCCTGTCTCAGAGTAGGATTGCTGTCATCCTACAGATCCCAACTCCAAGGACTAAGAAACAGGTTCAAGAGTTCCTAGGAGAAGCTGGATATTGCTGCCTCTGGATTCCAGAGGTTCTGGAAATGGCAAGGCCTCTATACACCAGCACAAATCTCCTAATATGGAGTCAGACTTAACAAAACCTATTTAAGACCTTACAAACAGCTATGATTTCCATTCCAGCCATAGAATTTCCAGATGGCTCAAAACCTTTTCAACTGTTTGTCAACAAAACAAAAGACAAAAGGGGTTTTAAACTAAACTTTGGTGCCATGAAAATGCCCTGTGATGTACCTGTTGAAATGAATAGACCCAGTAGCTATAGGTCAGCCCATCTGTCACAGAGAAATGGTGGCTACTGCCAGTTTAATGAGAGAACACATACAAATTAACACTTCCACAAGATCTTATACTCACAGAATAACACAACATGGTTGAGGTCTGACTCTGAGGAGCATTAAAACATGGCTGTCTAATGCTGTGTGACCCAGTCCCAGGCCCTACACCTGGTACATCCTCCAGTCTCTTTTGAGAACTCACCATCGATTCAGCTACCTCTTGATGATGACACAGGTGCTCGTCCATGACTGTCAAGAGATGAAAGATGAAACCAGGTATGTGGGAACTGTAGCAGTTCCATTAACTGAAAAAATTGAGACCCACACCAGCTACCTCAGAGAACAGAACTGATCTATCTGACCTAGGGTTTCAGGTGGGGAAAAGGAAAGTCCTTCACCATACACAAGAAAGTCACTATGGTTATACTGTCCGGCATGCCTACAGTATGATCTATAGAGAAAGAGGGTTTCTCACTACTGGGGAAAAGGACATTGAAAAATCTTGACCCACCTAGAAGCTATTTGGCTTCCCCTATAAATTGCTGTTCTCCACTGCTGGGCTTCTGATCTGGCTGCCCACCAAACCAGTGGGGCCTACTCATAATCTGGCTAAAACCAGGGCAGACAATATATACTCTGATAACATACCATGACCCTTTATACTCTGAGATTCCATGGGGGAAATAGTTGAAAACCACAGGATGACGGAAGACACCAGAGGAAAGGGTCATTCTCCAAAAAACAACTGACAGGAATGTTGGTAACTAACCTTCACCAGCCTACTCATGTGAGGTTCACAAAACTTTCTGAGTTGTTCATACCAAGCTATCGTATACCTAGACTGGATAGTCTAGGAGGGATGTCTCAGTCAGATGCCAGGTTTGTGCTCAAGTGAATCCAAAACAGAGAGCCCTTATCTAGGAAAACATCCAGATGACAGAAAAAGAACTCCAAGAACTCTGGGAAATCTGACTTCACCAAGATCCTCCCTGCCTCGTGAGGATAACAGTACTTCCTTGTTTTTATAGATACCCTTTCCTTGTTGGTAAAAGTATTTTTCCCTCCATACTGAAACAACTCAAAAAGTAGCTTTAAAAGCACCTCCAGAAACTGCTCCCTGTCTTGGGCTCCCCCTTGCAATGAGGTCCAACAATGGCCTGGCTTTTGTAGTCAAAATTTCAAAACTAATACCCAAAATTTTTCACATAGATTGAAAACTTTACTGTGCATATAGACCTCAGAGTCCTGGCCAGGTAAAAAGAATAAAGAGAAAAAAACCAAATAAACAAAAAACAAAACAAAACAACAACAATAACAACAAAAAACCTTTAACAAAGCTGTCATTAGAGTCTACCGAAGAACGGACAGGTCCCCTGACTTTGCTTTGCTTCTGCCAGCTGCACCCCACATAAGGAGGGATTTACCCATCTATGAGATTATATTTGAAAAGCATCCTCCACTGCTTCAGAGACCAAAAAATGGCAGAACAGTCTAATTATTACTTTCTCAAGTCACCCCAGTTCTCCATAAAGTCTATTGTTATAGAATATTAGTTAAAGATGTTATATTTGTTTATGCTATGGAACATTTATTGAATGATACAACAATGTGTTTCATTCTTTTATGTTGTATTTGTTTAACTCTGTGAAGCTGTGTTACTTTGCCTGTCTGAAACACCTGATTGGATTAATAAAGAGCTCAATGACCAATAGTGAGGCAGGAGAAAGGATAGGCAGGGCTGGTAGGTAGAGAGAATAAATAGAAGAAATCTGGGAGACAAAGAGGGAGGAGTGAGAAGTGCAAGATAGGAAAGAGGACTCCTAAGGCCGGCCATCCAGCTACTCAACAAACCATGAAGTAAGAAGAAGTAAAGAAAGGTATACAGAAATAGAGAAAGGTACAAGCCCAGAGGCAAAAGGTAGATGGGATAATTTTAAAAAAGCTGACTAGAAACAAGCCAAGCTAAAGTCAGACATTCTTAAGTAATAATAAGCCTCTATGTGATTATTTGGCAGTTGAGTGTTGAGTCCCCCAAGGAGCCAAAGAGCAATGAGTAAAAGCAACAATACAACAACAACAGCAACAACAACATCAACAACAAAAACAGGCTATTTATTGGACTATATTAGAAACTCAGCAGACTTCTGAGTCCAACAAGAGTTTCCCCTTTTTTCAGTCCAATAATACTGCCTGAGTCATGCGAGTAGCAAAAAACACTGGAACTAACCTGTTAAGGACCCTTAAAGGGAATTATCTCCACTCCTATGGCAGTGAAGAGAGCTGACTTTACATCATGGACCCACCACACCAGGGCAAGAAAGCAAAAGCCGGGCTGGAGAGATGGCTCAGAGGTTAAGAGCACTGACTGTTCTTCCAGTGGTCCTGAGTTCAATTCCCAGCAACCACATGGTGGCTCACAACCATCTGTAATGAGATCTGGTGCCCTCTTCTGGCCTGCAGGCTGACCACTCACTGTATACATAATAAATAAATAAATCTTTTTTTAAAAAAAAAGAAAGAAAGAAAGCAAAAGCCAAAGATGGTGCCAAATGGACTGTCTCTGGACTGTGGACTCATTAAAATTAGGTTCCATTGGTCCCAAAGCCTTTCCACTCCCTTCCCCTCTACCTCCTCCTGATTCTTACATTTGATATGAATATAAGGTCATGCTCCAATCACCACTGGCCTTAGGCCTGGACCTGGAAGGTAAGAAAGACAGACACAGGGAAGGTATTACCTAATGTAACTACACAAAAATCTACTGGCCACTGTGTAGCTCTGGCTGTCCTGGAACTTACTCTATAGACCAGGCTGGCCTCAAACTCAGAGATCTGCCTGCCTCTGCCTCCCAAGTGCTAGAATTAAAAGCATGCAACACCACTGCTGATTTAACTATTTTAACAAATTAATCCCAAAAGTCTTCAATTCCAGCCAAAATGTGGAATCACAAATCTGTCTGATCACAGCCCAGACCATTCTCAATTGGGATAAAAATGTTGGTCAAGAAACATCTTGTATTTGGTGACTTAGGAGAGATTAAAAGACCTGGATGACAATTGTCTTTAACAGTTACAGTCAGTGTTGTAAGACATATGGATGGACTCAGCTGTCTCTGGTTGGGATCATGGAATTCTTTCGTCTGTTCCTTTTCTGTGTGGGACCTACCTGGCTAGGCCATAGGTAACATTCCCTCCTATATTCATGCAAACCTAATTAAAGTGTCTTTTTTAAAAGGAAATGGTGTAACACTGCACATTTAACCTTGGAGCAGTGGGGACCCCACTGGGAACTGTGCCTGAAGGACAATGGGCTCCCCATAGCAGGGAGCTGGATTAACCTTGAGTAGAAAGCAACCATGCGATTTCCTGTCTATTATGTCAGTATTATATTAGGACAATACAGAACTTAGTCATAGATACAGCAAAAGTCCAATAAAGAGTCTAACAATTTATGCTACCAACAACAGAAATCACATGAGAAAAGGTCACTATGAATGAAAAAATGATCAACATTTGGTCAAAAAAATAGTACACACAGTGACACCATCTGACTTCAAACAGAATGCAACTGCAGTAGACTGTACTGAACTAGGTGGTGGTGGCATACACCTTTAAACCCACCTACTTCCTGGAGTCTATGGGTAAATACTTGGCAGCAGAGGGAATGGTAATGGGAGTAGAAACCTTGACATTTGTGCAACTTCATGTAACTTGCTTGTGCCTTCAGGACATACTGAGCCAAATCACACATATATCACTTCCATTTGAAAATAGATTCCTGCTGTGATTGTCCTGATTTATGATTTGGTGAGTCAGATAACCCCCAGCGCATGATGGGCAGGCAGCTCATGCTGCATGGTAATGTGATGGCCCCATTGCCAAATGTTCAGTTCCCACTAAGGCCCAGAAGCAGGCCAATAGCTGTCTTTGGAAAGGAAAATAGTTGTCTGTATATGGTTGTAGATCCTCAATTCAAGGTCCAAAAGCTCTCTTCTTTTACATAACTACAGGGACCAGGCTCCTAAGAGAGTCCCTTTCTGCCACTGACAGTTCACAAACCATCCAGTCAGCTGGTACAGGTGGTAGAGAAGACTGCACAGCAGCCTGGACCTGTTGAAGAGCCTTCTCCTCTTACAGGACCCACAGGAAGCTCACAGCTTTCCAAGTCACTTGGTATAAGGGCCATAATAACACACCCAAGAGAGAAATGTGCTGTCTCCAGATTCTAAACAGGCACACTAAACATAGTGCTTCCTTCCTGGTGGTGGGAGAAGCCAGGTGCACTAACTTGTCTGTCACCTTAGAATGTCTGTCTCTGCACACCACACACCAATGAACTCCTAAAAATCTCAATGAGGTAGAAGACCGTTGAATTTTGATTGGATTTATGTTCCATTCTCTGATAAGCATTATGTGTTACCAATGATTTCAAAGTAGTTGTGACCTGCTGCTTCTGTGGTCCAACATAATGCCATCAACATTGTTCACCAATGTGATATTTTGTGGAAGAGACAGACAATTGAGATCATTTCTAACCATGATATGAAACAGGGAGGGAAAGGTGATATATTGATGGGAAGGAAGATAGCCCAACACCATCTCTCCTCCTGTGGTTATAAAAGATTGGTTAGTGCATAATTAAATGTTAAACATTTCTGATTTTGATGAAATTGCATGGGAAATAACAATTGCAGTTCACAGGGCCCTAAGATTTGGAAATGAAGTTGGCTGTCCCAAGTCTTTATCAAAATGGAAAGATTCCAAGATTAGATGGATTAGTAAATTACACGTCCCCTGCTTCAGGGTGTTTTGAAGAAAATGGAGGATATGTATCAAAAGGAGGCTCCAGTGAGGGAGCCGAGGAGCTGTCACCCGCATAGCTGTCAGTGGTGCTGTATTTTCAATTTTGCCTAAACAAGAATTCATTTATTTTGCCTATTTTATGAATTTTAAAGCTTGATTATGAAGTTTAAAATATGGAGTCTCTCTCTCTCTTACACACACACACACACACACACACACACACACACACACACACAAATATATGCCTATAAACCATTAGCATATCTAGTGCCCAAGGAAGGCAAAAAAGTACATCAGACCTTTTGGTCCAGAATATACAGCTACTTCTGAGCCAATTGATGTGGGTGCTAGGAACCAAACTTGGATAACCAACAGCAGCAGTGATCCTGAATTCAGTCTCCAGCTACTAAAATTGTCATTAGAATACAGAACATGAAGATGCTCCTTTACTCCTTCTGCCTTCCATCATTTGCAGGTGATCAAAGTGCTGGCTACTTGGTCAATGAAGGGATGAACAATTTTCAATCCCTTTGTGAATAGATTCTGCACATTGCTTATTTTAATTGTTAACATGGTTCTTGATGTAAATGAACCCAAGGAGAGATTTGATTGAGTAGAGATGAGTCAATATTATGCTAGAGAAAGTTCCATAATGTGATATATACTTTTTAAAATTGATTATTTATCTTCATTTTTTATGGGAAAAGTGCTTTGCCTGCATTTATGACTGTGTGAGGGTGGTCAATCTCCAGAAACTGGACTTACAGTTTTGGGCTTCCATGTAGGTGCTGAGAATTGAATCTGAGTCCTCTGGAAAAAACAGCCATTTTGGCAGATCCCCTATTTGGATTTTTTGAGGTAAGCTCTCTCTATGTACCTATGGCCATCCTGGAACTGAGAACTGGGTCAGACTGGTCTGAAATTCAGAGAGATCCACCTGCCTAATTCTCCTGAGTACTGGGATTACAAGAGTGCACCTCTACACACAGACAAGATATGTTGTTTAAATGATCTATATTTGAATCAGACAATGAAAGACTAAGTCAAAACAGGAAGCATCATTTTTTAATGAACCAATAAAACTTCTTACAATGTATTCAAATGGCAAATTGTATCCTATGTTCTCAATATTTTGATTAATTTATTTGTACTATAAATTTCCTTCATTTAAAAATTTTAACTGGTGGGGTGGTGGTGGTGGCACATGCTTTTAATCCCAGCATTTTGGATGCACAGGCAGGCAGATCTCTTTGAGTTTGAGGTCAGCCAGAATCAGTTCCAGGACAGCCAGGGCAACTCAGTGAAAAAAAAAAATAACTATGTGTAGACAGCAGTGCCATGGTGTGCACGTGTCAGTCAGAGAACAACTTACAGCTGTCCATTCTCTACTTCCATTTTGTGAGTACTAGAGATCAAGCTGAGGCAGTTAAGTTTGGTAGCAAGTGCCCTAAATTGTTGAGTGAATTCACTGGACCTTTTTTTCTGTATGTGTTGCTGTGTGGTGTGCATACAACTCAAGTGCAGTCATCAGAGAAAAACTTCTATGAATGTGGGTCTTCCAGAGACTGAACTCAGGTCATCAGGTCTAGCAGCAAACCACATTTGCCCACTGATAAAATTCTCTGACATTTGTTTCTGAGAAAATGTTAAGAACAAGTATTTAGTCCTCAGAATAAAGTAACATGATCCAAAAATAATGGATGACAGCATAAATATCATTTTCATTTGAAAATACATTTTATTATTAAAATGATCATGTGTTTCTGTATTCTTGGAATACAATATGTTTACAACTTGAAAAGGAGACAATAGTTTTCGGATAGAGTGGTTCTACTAATCCTACTCACACACCGGTGAGATAGCTCAATGGGAAATATGTATGTGAACTGCAAGTCTCATTTATTAGGGTCAAGGGATATTCACAAGTGTGAATTTTTTCATGCTTTTGAAGGTTACTACAATATGCAAAGACTACCACATTGATTACTTTCATAGAGTTTTTGTCGAGATTGACTTCTTTCATGACTGTGAAGGTGATTTTATATGCAATGGCTTTACCACATTGACTATCTTCATAGGGTTTTTCTCCAGTCTGAGTTCTTTCATTTATTTGAAGGTGATTGTTACATGCAATGTCTCTACCACAATGATTATATCCATAGGGTTTCTATCCAGTATGACTTCTTCCATGCCTCTGAAAATGACATTTGCATGCAAAGGCTTTTCCACATTGATTACATTTATAGGGTTTCTTTCCAGTATGACTTCTTTCATGCCTCTGAAAATGACATTTGCATGCAAAGGCTTTTCCACATTGATTACATTTATAGGGTTTCTCTCCAGTATGACTTATTTCATGCCTCTGAAGAGCACTTTTACATGCAAAGGCTTTACCACATTGACTACATTCATAAGGTTTCTCTCCAGTATGAACTCTTTTATGCCTTAGAAGAGTACTCTTCTGTGTAAATGCTTTACCACATTGAGTACATTCAAAGGGTTTCTCTCCAGTATGAATTCTTTTATGCTCATGAAGATGACTGTTATATGCAAAGGCTTTACCACATTGACTACATTCATAGGGTTTCTGTCCAGTATGACTTCTTGAATGCCTGTGAAGATCACTTTTACATACAAAGGCTTTGCCACAGTGATTACATTTATAGGGTTTCTCTCCAGTATGATTTCTTGCATGCCTGTGAAGATCACTTTTAGATGCAAAGGCTTTACCACAGTGATTACATTCATAGGGTTTCTCTCCAGTATGACTCCTTTCATGTATTTGAAAATGGCTTTTATAGGCAAAGGCTTTACCACAGTGATTGCATTCATAGGGTTCCTTTCCAGAATGACTTCTTTTATGTATTTGAAGATAACTGGGACACACAAAGGCTTTATCATATTGATGATATTCATACCTTTTGTCCCTCCTATGAGTTTTATGACCTTGATGACAAGTATGACATACAGCAGCTTGATCACTTTGACAATATTCACAGGGCTTTACTTCCGAGTGAGTTCTTTGGGGTACTTTTGCAGAGGAATCAGATCTAAAGGCTATATCATGTTGAATACATTCATAAAGATCCTCTTTATTACTTGTTGTTTTGTGTGTTTGGAGATACCTGTGATGGCTAAACCCATTAGTAAATGGCTCATATTCATTACTTCCTCTTCCCATATGAGATTTTTCATGTCTTTGAAGAAAACTCAAAGTTTTACCACACTGATTCCATGCATAACATTTTCTTATACTGTGAGATACACTACATGTGCAAAGTGAACCAGAACAAACAGTCAAATTTCCATATTCCCTGTACTCATAAGGTTTTTCTCCAATGAGAGTTTCTTGATGAATTCCCGCTGAAGTTGGAAAACCAATTAAGTGTAAATTTGTATCACAGTCATCATGTCTTCTCATAGTGGGGACTACCACATATCTTCCAGTTGTTCTGAGAGAGACAGAACTACAATGCTTCTTTCCATGTCCCTTATGCTCACATGGATTGTATCCAGAGTGACAGATGACACACCTGGTAAAGGAAGATAACAAATAAAGGGTTTTCACATTGCATTCACATAGTCGAATGTTTTATGTTTCATACAGATGTGGTATACGGATTCAGGTTTCTACACCATGACAACATCCTGGTCTCTCATAATGTGCTCCACTCACTAAACTATGCTAAATAACTTACTGCAAGCATATGAGAAATACTACATTTAGTATGGAGGATTTGCTTATAAAAGGTCTTGAACATACACTAATTCCCTTATCACTGTGTATACCTTTATCATAATTGAATGTTATAAACAGATGTTGATGGAGAATTATATAGTATGCCTCTCACCTGGCTATGATTAAAATTATGACATCAGTTATGGCATTCTTTCTGTCTGATTCTTAAGGAAATGCTTTACAATGATCATGTACCTGACTCTGCAGTAAACAGTGTTTGAGAATATAATAATCATCACAAAGTTGTACTTATTTATACCACTGCTTTTCATTAAAAGTTTGGGGTACATTAACATTCTTCAGAGGTACATATGTATCAAGTTGCACATGAAATTACCTTCCATGTCTTGTAGAAATTTGATAATGTTCTTCAATATTGTGGTCTTCCCATTTGTATCCTAAAATATAGTACCAGAAAACCTATGTGATGTATTACTGGAAATTAGGAACAACTGAAATTACTGTCTTTCATGAACCTTAGAATAATGCCTGATTTATTCACCAGATTTCTCCTCTTTACAACATTTGAAATTATAGAAGATCACCAATCTCCAAAAAAGCCTTCTCCCCTTAAGTTAAAAACTGACAGAATGCTCACATTCTTACCTATAGAAGTGAGGTTCCAGTAGGTTTCCAGCATCACATCTTTGTAGAGACTCTTCTGGGAAGGATCCAGCAAAGCCCACTCTTCAGGAGTGAAGTTCACATGCACATCCTCATAGGTCACTGCATCCTAAAACATGCCATATATATGTTCTTAATTAAAATGATGAGACTGACTGCATTGCAAATGTACACTTCATTGAGAATATATGTGTGCTTGATACATTCTATAGCATGGGTCATAGAATTTCAAATGCAGTCACCAACTCATTTCAAATGGAAGCAAAAAAAGAGAATGATGCTGTCCATTTCTGTGCCCACTGGACAGAATGTGGCACTGCAGGAGAAATGTCTAGTAATTTATACAGAGAGGTATAGCAACAGAAAATTTATCAAAATTACTAACTTCAAAAAAGGATAGACAAAAAAAAAAGGATAGACAATATGGGGGTGATGGTGCACACCTTTAATTACAAACCTCAGGAGGCAAAGACTCTGTGATTACCAAGTCAGTCTGGTCTATGTAGAGATTTCCAGGACAGCTAAAGGTGCATAGTGAGACCCTGTCTCAAGCAAACGAAAAATGAGAAAGCACTCAGGGGCTCACTCAAAATTCCTCCATAGAGTCAAATATTCTGGAAATATTTCTAGTTCTATACTTGTCTATCATAAACTGGAGTGACCCCCTTGTAAATGGTACGGCATTTAATAATTCCTAGGAAGGAATGCATTTTTAGGAAGTTACTACTGACATATCAAAGAGTTGTCAAAAGCATTAGTGAAGTAAATGCTGATCCTAAAACAATAAAAAAATAGCAAAAATAATGGAGTACATAAAGATTAGTCAACAGATGAGATCCCCCTTTGCTTCTGAAGAGTTCCTAGTTCAATGCTCAGCACTCATATAGGTCACCAACTATCTCTATTATCAGATCAAGAGAATCCAATACTCTCTTTGAATTCAGTGAAAACCAGGCAGATAAGTGGTATACATCCATATATAGGCAAAAGATTCAGACACTTGATTTATTAAAAAATGTAAAACATGCACAGAGATAGAGACAATGTTACACACTTGAAATTCAGTGATTCAGGAGATCACTATTAATTTCATAAATGTATGCATTCTTGGTGTGAAAATTGACACTCTCTACCAAACTTGGGTAAAGTTCAGCACAAGAAAAATGCTGGACATGTACAAAAACCTAAATCTGTAGCCAAAATTATGAGCATAAAAATATTGGACAAGAGAAAGGAATTAGCAAGGAAAAGCAATTGCTTCTATTTTACCTTACATTATTTAGAAATGGAGTCTCTAATGGTGGTGATGGTGTGGCTACATGAGAAGGAAGAGGACTGCTCAGTTTCAACCACACAAGGAAGTGTGGTGAGGGTATAACACTCAGAGCCCATCCATAGAGACTATATTCTTCCAGAAAGGCTCCTCCTCCTCAGGGTTTCATAAGTCACCAATGAAGACCACACACCAAAGCAAATGCTCAAATACAGCATGTCTTATTCAACCCACATTTTGACACAGGTCATGATAGACTCACAGTAAACCCATCATGCAAAAGGCATTTAATCTAACTTCAAAGATTTCCATATTATGTAACAGTATCTACACTGTACCAATGTCTAAAGTTTCTTCTGACACTCAATGCAATCTCTCAAGTGTGATATCTTGTAGTATGAGACACAAATTATATCTATCCAACACACAATGTTACGGAATATACATTTCCTTTTCAAAGAATTATGGAAATATTAGATGAAGACACATCTAAAACTCTGTAGAGCAAGCATCAAATCCTGCAGCTCTCTGTCAGACACCTAGGGCTCCAGTTACAAAGGTCTTACATGGCTCTTTCTCAATGCAACTTTTCATACATCTCTCTCTTTGACTACTTTCACTTTCTACATGCAGTTATTCATGGCAGGTGTCTCAAACCTTGGGTATGTCAACATACTGTTACCTCAAAATAGAAGCAAGGCTTTATCTCATGGCTTCATGTGAGGGACTCTCACAACCCCCTACTGGGACCCACAAACTCTAGACCCAACACTCAGGCTGCAGGTTATTGTTATCATAAAGACAGTGTCTCCTGTAGCCCCAGCTGATCTTGACTGCCATTTGTAATCTACATAGCATTGAACTTGATCTTTTTGCCTTAATTTCCAAGTGTTAGTATTATAGGCACAATCCACCACTCTGAGCTTTATGGCTGCAGTTTTTAAAGTGGTTGGAGCAGGGCTTCTTCATTCAGTGACACAAAGGAAATAAGGGACACATGGGAGTTGACCATTCCTGGCAAAGGGAAAAATAGGTGCAAAGGCCCTGAGGTGATAATGTGCTTGGCAACCCAAAGCACTGAAGCATGGTTACAGCAGTGTCAACAGAGAACCAGGAAAAACAGTGGACTTGGGAGGAGTTGACTTTACAAGGAACTTTACTGTCAGGCCTTCAATTTTCAGAATAAATAATGTGTATAGCAACATGACCTAATTTGTTCTTCAGATCTCTAGCACTTTACAGATTGCTCAGTGGTAAAGATTACTGGTAGTTCTTTTAGAGGATCCAGGTTTGATTCTTTGCAACCTAGTGGAGACTCAATGATCAGTAACTCCAGTTCCAGAGGACTCAATGCCCTCTTCTGGCATTCTCAGACTGCAGACATGCAAATAATACATGGTCATAAATGCAGGGAAAACACCTATACACATATCATCAAACAATTATTTTCAGAAAAAGAAAGATCTGACTGCTGGGTTAAAGCATTAACGCTTGGAAAACTAGAGAAACTGGGGATGATTAGAGGACTACTAGGGGGTGGGCAAGCAGATATTTAGATCCCCAGGTGACTTAGGATTTTATTACTATGTAAAGATACTATGACCACAGCAACTTTTTTTTTTTTCAAATTTTTAAATTCTTTTTGTTGTTGTTTTTTGAGAAAGGGTAGTGTAGTTTTGGAGCTTGTCCTGGAACTCACTCTGTAGACCAGGATGGCCTTAAACTCACAGAGAGCCAACTGCCTCTGACTCCTGAATGCTGGAATTAACGGCTTCTACCACCACAGCCCAATTTAAATTTTTAAATTCTTAAAAACCAAACATTTATATCTGCTTAGGTAAAGTAACAGGAGTATGCTAGTGTATTTACAAGTGGGTTTGTCCATGTATACTATAACTTAGTATCTGTATTTAATAGTGTCCATGGCAACTCTTATAAAGGAAAACATTTAATTGGGGCTAGGTTAAACTTCAGGTGTTTAGCTCATTATCGTCATGGGGGAAAATATGGCAGCATGCAGGAAGATGTGGTGCTAGAGAAGGATCTGAGAGTTCTATATCTTCATCAACAGTCAGTAGTAGATGACTGAGACACACTAGGCCTAGCTTGAGCATATGAGACCTCAATGCCTGCTTCCACAGTGACACACTTTCTACTATAAGGACACATCTACTCCAACAAGTCCACACCTCCTATTATTGCCACTTCCTATGGGCCAAGCATTCAAACACATGGGCCTATGGGGGCCATTCCTATTTAAACCACCACATCAGAGAACCCTTTGATCAATTAATGCCTAATTCAGAGGGGTCTGACCCTTCCACCCACAAAAGGACACAAATTAGAAAGTTACTTGTTCAATTACCCCCAGAAGTTATGATTGGTTAAAGTGCCTTGTCTTTGGACACGTAGAAGAGGTCAGACATGAATGCTAATGAACTGTCCAGGAACCATGTGACATGTTACTGTCTGGTCAGGGTATGACAATATGATGGCCATCCTAGTTGTTTTTCTTGTATGTCTGTAACTCTGGGTATGTGTGTGTCTATAAGTCTTTCCAGGTGTTTCTATCAGATTTGTTCCCCTGTATTGACCAGTGGCTTTCTAGGGTGTCAAACCCTCCTCAACCCAGTGGAAAACTGTGTTCCCTCCTGTTGGGAACCCAAATACTTTTGGCTCTGCCAGGTCACCCGGGAGGGGTGAAAAGTTCCTTCACCTGTCCTACTCCAGGAACAGAATGGGCATTAACAGCTTAGATGCAAGATTGTAAAACATCAGTAGCAAACTTCTGCCCTCTGGGGTTCTCCCATTGTGCTGTAAGCCTGTATTAAGACCTCCTCCCTCCTTCAAGAAATAAATGCTTTCTGGAAAAAAAAAAGGTCATGATCCCCTTCTCCCTGTTGCCTGCTTCCTGGTCTGATCAAACTGCCAGGTGGATTGGCTCCCAGTCAGATCAGAGGACAACTTCAGCTGTCTACTCCATTCTGTTTTCATGAGTGTATTTTCTCAATTCATTGTGGCTAGAGTTTTCCTGCCTGGCCCACGGTCAGGACAAATCTCTTTCACCTGCCAGTCCCACAGCCGCTCAGACCCAACCAAGTAAACACGGAGACTTACATTGCTTACAAACTGTATGGCTGTGGCAGGCTTCTTGCTAACTGTCCTTATATCTTATATCAATCCATTTCTATAAATCTATACCTTGCCACATGGCTCATGGCTTACCGGCATCTTTACATGCTGCTTGTCCTGGTGGCGGCTGGCAGGCAGTCAGTGACTCCCTCTGCCTTCCTGTTCTTTTAATTCTCTCTGTTAGCCCCACCTATACTTCCTGCCTAGCCACTGCCAATCAGTGTTTTATTAGCAACACATTTGCCATACAGAACATCCCACAGCAATTCATATCTTAGTAAATCCCTCTTACGTATTAAAAAACAACAGCAACAAAAAAAAAACCCCAGAGCCAGTTACTGAGGTAAACGCTGAAAGATCAGAGAGACAAAGAAGCCACAGCCACTTCTCACCTCGTCAACTCCAGGAATCCTCTGATTGAATGCCTCTTAGTCCTCAGTCAAAAGGCTCTAGTTCCCATCTCTGCCACACCAACTCCAGTGTCATCCGTGTGACATGAACAATTATGTCAATAATAGCAGATGGGAGATACGTGTCCCATGGGAATAAGCTCCCTGGAGGTCCCTGGCAGAGTGCCCGTGTTATGCTTCCCTCTTGAAGAAGACGTGCTTCACAGATCATGAGCTCCCTGGGCTATGGGTTCTGTATAACTGCTTTTCTGATAATGTTCTAATTAATCTATGAAGCACAGCCAAAATTAATGAATGCTTGGGTTGTGAACTATGGAGGAAAGGGGAAGCTGGATATGGATCTTAATCAGATATAGCAGAATGAGCTATTTCTTAAAAACACCAAGCTGCTAGATAAAAAAAAGTATAAAGGTTAAGGCACTTCTAGGGAATAAACACTCACCCACTAGGAATCCTTTGGAAATCCCAACTAAAGTGATTTATGGCAGAAGTTGTTATCTCATAGGAGGCAGATGGTGCACCCCTCCGTTGAGGAAGTTCAGCATGGGAAACTTAAGGACTACAGCAAAACCCCTTCCCCTTACAGGTGTAAAAGTACAAGAGTCCATATTCCAACAGATAAAAAGGTTTTATATTAAAAGAGATATGTGGTAAAAAAAAAAAAAAAAAAAAAAAACAAAAAAAAAAAAAACCTAAAGAAAGAGTTACAGAGGGTCTGCAGCATCCAAATTGGCTAAGTGGGCCATGTGAACCAAAAAAATAGAAATGTATAATAAACTAAAATACTGCTGGGATAAGATAAGGGACACAACTGCAACCACAAGAAGTCTGCACAAGTCTAGGGACTGTACTAAGTTTAGAAACCACAGACTGCTCTTTGGGTCATAAAGTTCTTGTGGGTGAAGGGCTATGTCTAGCATAGTGTGGGGCATTTTCCCACCAACCCCACAGCTCCCCAGAGTTTTCTTGAGTGTGAGCAGCAGGAAATATTAGATAGAAGGATTTATTGCGGAGAATCTTGCAGAGATAAACAGATAGAAAATAAAGGATAGCCTCGAGAGGGCCTGGAACCTTTTCCAATGGGCCCAAACTGTCTCTGCCCCAGGGTTTTTATAGAGACACCAACTGGTGGAGCAAATGACCTCCCCCCCCAGCACAGCCAAGTGCCGACCATCTCAGACACCTGCACTCAGGCCCGTGGTCCTAATCATCCTCTATGTGGACCTGCTGGGTAAAGCCACGAGGAACCCGAGAACGGGCTCCCACAGCATAGCCTTTCTATTAATTAATTAAACTGATTAATAATTGTGTGCTTGCTGTTTTTTAAAGATGATGTAATTGAATTATTGCCAAGCTCTTTTTGTTCCTTGTATGACTTGATAGTTTTCTTTTCTGTATATAAACTACTGATTTGCAGAAGTAAAATTGCAGCAGATTCAAACCACTTCTGAGTGTGTTGTCTGTCTGTCATTCACTGAATCCTTGCCTTCCTGACTACCCAAGCTCTGGTTCTCCTATCGTTGTGCTACCCCTGACGGGCCAGTCCGTGGCACATCTCCTCACAACATATATGCCTTTGTCCACCCAGCCGTTTCACTTCCTTCCTAGTGTTGGGATTAATGGCGTGTGTGCTTCCCAAATACTGCTAGCAAAGGCGTGAGATCTCAAGTGCTGGGATTAAAGGTGTGTGTTTCCCAAATACTGGGATTAAAGGTGTGTGCCCCCTGCCTGTCCTCTATGTTTAATCTAGTGGCTGGCTCTGTCCTCTGATCCTCAGGCAAGCTTATTTGATATACAATATATCACCACAAAGAATCCCAAGATCTCTCGGGAAAATGACTTCACCAAGATCTGCTCTGCCCAGGAGGGTAACAGTACTTGCTAGTTTTATAGCTACCCCTTCCTGGTTGGTAAAAGTATTTCCCACCCAGAATAAAACAACTCAAGTAGTAGCTTAAAAAGCTTCCCCAGGAACTGGTCACCTGATTTGGGCTCCCCCAAGAATGGGGTCCAACAAGGGCCTGGCTTTCAAAGCCAAAAATCTTTCAATTAATAGCCACAGCTTTACACACAGATTGAAAACTTCATTGTGCATAAAGACCTCAGAATTCTGGCCAGGTAAAAAGAATAAATAGGATATAAAAACAACAACAAAAAAAAACTTTAACAAAACTCTCCTTACAGTCTACTTAAGAATGGACAGGCCTCCTGACCTTGCTTTGCTTCTGCCAGCTGCACCCCACATGAGGATGGATTTACCCATCTATGAGATTATATTTGAAAAGCATCCCCCACTGTTTCCCAGGATCAGAGACCAAATATTGCATGAACCCTAATTGGTCTTATAATAAAAACCCAGAGCCAGATATTGGGGTAAACACTGAAAGGTCAGAGAGACAAAGAACAAGCCACTAGAGAAACTTCTCACCACTACTGAATCCTCAGGCCAAAAGGGAGGCGAGATCCTGTCTCCACCAATCCTCAGACTAAAAGCTTCTGTATCGTCAGCCGAAAGTGCACCAAACTCCTGCCTTATATTTCTTTCTCTGCACAGCCACATCACTTCCTGTCTTAACCTTCCTAGTGCTGGGATTAAAGGTGTGTGCCACCACTGCCTGGCTCTATTTCTCTTTTAGACTGGATTAATCTCATGTAGTCCAGGGTGTGCTTTGGAATGTCTTTCTGTATGCTATTAATGTGTTGCTCTGATTGGTTGATAAATAAAGCTGCATTGGCCTATGGCAAGGCAGCTTACAGTCAGTTGGGAAATATAAGCAGATATATGGAGAGAAGAAAGGAGAGGAGTTGGAGAGACGCCAGCCACCACTAAAGGAGCAGCAAGATGCCAGCAGACCAGTAATGCCATGACCACCTGGCAACTTATAGATTAATAGATATGGGTCCAGTTAAAAGAGCTAGCTAGCAAGAAGCATGCCATGGGCCATATAATTTGTAAATAATATTAAGCCTCTGAATTATTGTTTTATAAGTGGCTGTGGGACCTCAGGGCCAGATGGGGCTGGGTGGGACTGGAAAAACCTTCTGGCTACAAGGGTGGCTTTGAACTCACAGAGATCCAGATGAATCTCTGCCTCCTGAGTGCTAGAATTAAACGTGTGCACCACCACTGCCTGGCCTCTTTGTTTAATCTAGTGATTGTCTTTGATCTCTTATCTTCAGGCAAACTTTATTTGTTAAAAGTACATACAAAATATCAGCACAAACAACAGTCTGCAGAACAGTCTAATCATTAATTTCTCAAGTCACTACAGGCACTCCAGTCCTCCATAAAGGCTGTTCACTGGACTATCCTAGAGACGCAGCTGACCTCTGAGTCCACCACCAGCTTCCCCATGTCCCAGTCCAATGATACTGTCTGGGTCAAGCAGGTAGTCAAAGGGACACTGGAACTAACCTGGAAGGGACCCAAAAAGGTGATTCTCTCCACTCCTATGGGCGTGAAGAGAGCTGCCATTACCATGGGCCTCCCACATCAGGGCAAGAGGGCAAAAGCCAAAGATGATGCCAAATGGACTGTCTAGTTATGGACCTATTGAAATTAGGTTATGGACCTATTGAAATTAGGTTCCCTGAGTCCTAAAGGTGTCCACTCTCTGTCCCTCTGACTCCTCCTGAGTCTTACATTTGGTATGAACAGTGGGTCATGCTCCAACCCACACTGTCCTTAGGCCTGGGCCAGGGAAGGTAACTGTAACTACTGTAACTACACAAAAAGCTACTGGCTACTGTGTAGCCCTGGTTGCCCTGAAACTCCCTCTATACACCAGGCAGGCCTCAAACTCAGAGATCCTCCTGCCTCTGCCTCCCAAGTGCTGGGATTAAAAGCATGCAATACTACTGAGAACTTAACTATTTAAAAAAATTGAACCTAGAAGTCTTCAGTGCAGCAAACATGGAGAGTCACAAATCTGTCTGATCACAGCCCAGACCAGACTCAAGTGGGAGAAAATGGGGCCAAGCAACATCTTGTGTCTGGGGACTGAGGAGAAGGTGAAAGACCTGGGTGACAACAACTGGCTTCAACAGTTACAGTCAGTTGGTGAAACACGTGGATGGACTCAGCTGTCTCTGGTTGGGGTCACAGGTTCTTTCCTCTGTTATGTAGCTGTGTGGGTCTCCATGCCTGGGCCACAGGGACCATCTCCTCCTATATTCATGGTAGCTGAATTAAAGTGTCTTTTTAAAAGAAAGGGTGTAAGGGTGCACATTTAACCTTGCAGAGCTGTGGACCCCACTGGGAACTGTGCCTGATGGACGATGGGCTTCCTTAGCAGGGAGCTGGACTAACCTTGAGTAGAAAGCAACCATGTGGCTATTATATCAATAATATTATGATAATACAGAATTTGAGCTATAGATACAGCAAAAGTTCAATAAAAACGTTCTAACAATTAATACTACCAACAACAGAAATCGCATGAGAAAAGGTCATCATGCATGAAAAACACATGACTTAATAAATAGTACACACAGTGACACCACCTGACTTCAAGCACTGAATGCAACTACAAAAAAGGACTGTACTGAAGTGGGCGGTGGTGGCACACATCTTTAAACCCAGCACTTGGAAGGCAGAGTCAGGCAGATCTCTGTGAATTTAAGTCCAGCCTGGTCTAAAAAGTAAGTTCCAGGGCAGCCAGGGCTACACAGAGAAACCTTGTCTCAAAACAAACAAACAAAGACTGTACTCTCTGGGAAAGAATAAAGAGATCACCAGAACAAGAGTGTAAACTTTGAAATAAAAACACAATAAAAACACAATTGTCGGGTGTTGGTGGTGCACGCCTTTAATCCCAGCACTCGGGAGGCAGACCAGGCGGATCTCTGTGAGTTCGTGGCCAGCCTGGGCTACCAAGTGAGTTCCAGGAAAGGCGCAAAGCTACACAGAGAAACCCTGTGTCGAAAAACCAAAGAAAAAAAAAACAAACAATTATGCCGGGTTATGGTGACTCACACCTTTAATCCCAGCAGTTGGGAGGTAGAGGCAGGAGGATCTATGAGTTTGAGGCCAGCTTGGTCTACAAAGTGAGTTCTAGGACAGCAAGGACTAAACAGAGAAACCCTATCTCGAAAAAACAAAACAGGGCTGGAGAAATGGCTCAGCAGTTAAGAGCACTGACTGCTCTTCCAAAGGACCTGAATTCAATTCCCAGCACCACCATGGCAGCTCATAACTGTCTGTAACTGCAGTTCCAGGGCATTTGACACCTTCACACCGATGCACACAAAATAAAGTTAAATAAATTATTTTAAAAAAGAGAAAAAAACAAAACAAACAAATAAAAAAACACACAATTAATTATAGTCAATTTTGACACATGAGGCGAGGTTTGCAAATCGGACTTCCCAGAAGGCAGTAAAATCACAGCATGGGAATGCCCTGCTCAGTGCTAAAGATGTTTCCACACAAGGACTCCAGCTCCCCATGCTCTGCGCAGGCGTATCCCACAAAGAGAAGTCTTTTAGAGGTCCCGCTTCTGTCAGGAGTTGCAGGGACCTCAGGGGACCAAATTTGGAATCACTCTGGCCTCCAAGTCCAGCTGCTGGTTCCCACAGCCTTGGAATGACCCTACACCGGCTCCTGCGGCGCCTCCCCTCGTGGAGACCTCGGCTCCTCACTCACCATTGTGAACGCAGAGTTCAACCGCTCTCCTCACAGCTCCGTCCAGCGGGTCACATCGCAGCATATGGAACGCAGAGATTTCCCTCAGGCCTGGGGATGCTGATGCCTGCAGCGGAAAAAGACTGGAAGGCTCGACCCATTCTGACTCTCTGTCCTCCTGGAGGCCCTGATTGGCTAGTGACTCCTGAGTGACAGGCGTAGCTTGCTTAGAAACAGAGTGTTGTGAAGGGACACAGTACAACATACTTCCTCGGGCACAGAGTTGTCCCAGACCTGCAGAGATTGGCAGTGCAGTAGAACTTTTGCCTGTACTGAAAAGTCTCCCTGCACCGTTCTTTTTTTTTTCATTCGTTTAACATACCAACCAAGGTTTTCCCTTCTTCCCCCACCTCCCCCCCATTCTGCCTCCCACCTCCCCACCGCCATCCATTTCTCAGAAAGAGTAAAGCCTCCCATGGGGAGTCAACAAAGCCCAGCACATCAAGTTGAGGCAGGACCAAGCCCCTCCCCCCTGCATCAAGGTTAAGCAAGGCATCCCACCACAGGGAATGGGCTCTAAAAAGCCAGCTCATACACCAGGGATGTTATGCCCAGATTATGGGGACCCCCAAAAGACCACCACAGAGACTGAATCCCACATACAAAAGCAAAGGGCCTTTATTCTCTCAAGCTCTGAGCTTGGTCTCTCTCTCCGTTTGACGCAGTGGTGAGAGCAGAGAGCCCTGAGCTCAGGTGGGGCAGGTTTTTTTTTTTAATCATAGCAGAGGTTGGGGTGAAGGGATTTCCAGGGTCCAGGTCCCTGATTGGATGACAATTGTCTAGCGGTATCTGTAAAACAAAAAAGGGTGTGTGCTAGACTCAAGGACATCTGGCCACCTTATCTAAGGGTTGGAATGTTTGGGATGTCAGGTACTTCCTCATCCCTGGGTGGATCCCTGGGTGGATCCCTGGGTGGTATCAGCTTAGGACTTTTCCTGGGTCTGGGTGTTGCCTGCCAGTAAACCTGTCACAGAAGCTGTGTCTAAGCCCCTAAGCCTGTCATGGCTGCTGTGTGGTCAAGCTGTTTTGGGGTCCCTCCACAGGGACTGATCCTGATCCCACTGCCAGGGGCCCCACAAACAAACCAAGTCATACAACTGTCACCCACACGCAGAGCATCTAGTTCAGTCCCATGCAGGCTCCCCAGCTGTTGGTCCAGAGTCCATGTGCTCCCTCGAGCTGGGGGTCCTCTCTCCCTGTGGGTTTCCCTGTCATGACCCCCCCCCACCCTTGCTCATATAATCCTTCCTTCCTCTCTTCAACTGGACTCTCCAAGCTCAGCACAGTGCTTGGCTGGGGATCACTGCGTTTGCTTCTATCAGTGAAGGTTCTTTGTTGACAATTAAGGTAGTCACCAATCTGATTACAGAGGAAGGCTAGTTCAGGCACCCTATCCACTATTGCTAAGAGTCTTAGCTGGGGTCATCCTTGTGGATTCCTGGGGACTTCCCTAGCACCCAGTTTCTCCTTAACCACATAGGGGCTCCCTCTACCAACATATCTCTTTCATTGCTCCCCCTCTCCATTCCTCTCCCAACTCAACCATCTCATTCACTCATGTTCACATCCTCCACCTCCTCTCCTCTACACCCCATCTCCCTGCCCTCAGTTTACCCAGGAGACCTCATCTATTTCCCCAGGGCGATCCATGCATCCTTCTTAGGGTTCTCCTTGTTACCTAGCTTGTCTGGGGCTGTGGATTGTAGCCTGGTTATCCTCTGCTTTAAATCTAATATCCACTTATGAGTGAGTACATACCATGTTTGTCTTTCTGAATCTGGGTTACCTCACTCAGGATGACTTTTTTTCTAGTTCCATGCATTTGCCTGCAAATTTCATGATGTCATTGTTTTTTACAGCTGTGTAATATTCCATTATGTAAATGTATCATATTTTCTTATCCATTCTTTCATTGAAGGGCATCTAGGTTGTTTCCAGGTTCTGGCTATTATGAATAATGCTGCCATGAACAGAGTTGAGCAAGTGTCCTTGTGGTATGATTGAGCATCCTTGGGTATACGCCTAAGAGTGGTATTGCTGGGTCTTGAAGGAGAATGATTTCCAATTTTCTGAGAAACTGTCATACTGATTTCCAAAGTGGCTGTCCAAATTTACATTCCCACCAGCAGTGGAGGAGTGTTCCCTTTACTCCACATCCTCTCCAACATAAGCTGTCATCAGTGTTTTTGATCTTAGCCATTCTGACAAGTGTAAGATGGTATCTCAGTGTTATTTAATTTGCATTTCCCTGATGACTAAGGATGTTGAGCAATTCCTTAAATGTCTTTTGGCCATTTGAATTCTTCTGTTGAGAATTCTCTGTTTAGATCTGTACCCCATTTTTAATTAGATTATTTGGTATTTTGATGTCTAGTTTCTAGAGTTCTTTATCTATTTTGGAGATCAGCCTTCTTTCAGATGTAGGGTTGGTGAACATCTTTTCCCATTCTGTAGTCTACCATTTTGTCTTATTGACCATGTCCTTTGCCTTACAGAAGCTTTTCAGTCTCAGAAGGTCCCATTTATTAATTGATGCTCTCAGTGTCTGTGCTACTGGTGTTATATCCAGGAAGCGATCTCCTGTGCCAATGCATTCAAACTACTTCCCACTTTCCTTTCTATCAGGTTCACTGTAACTGGATTTATGTTGAGGTCTTTGATCCACTTGGACTTGAGTTTTGTGCATGGCGATAGATATGGATCTATTTGCAATCTTCTACATGTCAACATCCAGTTATGCCAGCACCATTTGTTGAAGATGCTTCCTTTTTTCCATTGTACAATTTTGGCTTCTTTGTCAAAAATCAGGTGTTCATAGGTATGTGGATTAATGTCAGGGTCTTCAATTCAATTCCATTTATCCACATGTTTGTTTTTATGCCAATACCAAATTGTTTTATTACTATAGCTCTATATTAGAGCTTGAAGTCAGGGATGATGATGCCTTCAGAAGTTCCTTTATTGTTCAGGATAGTTTTAGCTATCCTGGGTTTTTTGTTTTTCCTTATGAAGTTGAATATTGTTCTTTTGAGGTCTGTGAAGAATTGTGTTGGGATTTTGATGGGGATTGCACTGCATCTGTAGATTGCTTTTGGTAAGATTGCCATTTTTACTATGTGAATCTTTCCTATCCAAGAATGCATTAAAAAATCATCCATCATAATCAAGTAGGCATCATCCCAGAGTAGCAGGGATGGTTCAACACATGAAAATTTGTCACTGTAATCCACCACATAAATAAACTGAAAGAAAAAAAACCCACATGATCACATTAACTGCTGAAAAAGCCTTCAACAAAATCTAACATCCCTTCATGATAAAGGTCCTAGAGAGATCAGGAATACAAAGAACATTCCTAAATATAATAAAGGCAATTTACAGCAAGTCAACAGCCAACATCAAGTTAAATGGAGAGAAACTCAAACTGATTCCACTAAAATCAGGAACAAGATAAGGCTGTCCACTCTCCCCATGTCCATTCAATATAGTACTTGAAGTTCTAGCCAGAACAATAAGACAACAAAAGGAGATCAAGGGGAAATAAATTGGAAAGGAAGAAGTCAAACTCTAGTTATTTTCAGATGATATGATAGTATATATAATTGATCCAAAAAAATTGACCAGGTGTGGCGGCATTCCTGCTGAGCTGCACCTGGCCTGGCTCCAGAGAGTAGCCCTAATCCATCTTTTCCTTAGCAGACACCTTTTGTTTCCCTTGTTGCCCTCTATGTGAATCTTGTCTTGGAGTTTCCCAAGGATACAAAGGCCTATGCAAACTTGATTCAGGAAACCTGGAATACCATGGTACATGATGAATCGAGGTATTTGCACTTGGCATTGTATTGTTGGGTGCTCCTTTCAGGTTGTTTTGAACATATGGAAATTAACTGCTAAACTGTATTGGAGAGAAATAAAACTGCCCTAGGCGAAGGGTTAGTGCTTCAGTCCTTGGTGTCTGGACCCCCTGCAGCCGTCAAAAGGCTAAATACATTCTTAAGGTGCCTCTGAATCTTCTTTTGATGGATCTGCATGAACCCACACACCTGTGTCATCGTGATATACAGCAACAACCAGGGAACTCCTACAGCTCATAAACACCTTCAGTAATGCAGTGAGATATAAGATTAACTCAAAAAATCAGTAGCCTTTCTATATACAAATGAAAAATGGGCTGAGAAAGAAATCAGAGAAACATCACCCTTTACAATTGAAGGGTTCACAACACCCCCAAGGTCAGGCATGTCTGTACATGCCCGGCCGACTCCGCCCAGATAGCCCCAGGTCAGGATAGGCATTTCCGGTTCAAGGCGTCTGGTAACCAAGGCGACCAACCACCCGGACACATCCGCCTGGCAGACTCCAGGTCAAAATAGCCATTTCCGGGTTAAGGCATCTCGCGTGACCGGGATCTGTGATGTCACGTAGCCACGCAAGCGCGCAGCATGGCTACGTCACCTACGTCTACCTGGACACGCCCCCGCCTTATAAAAAGCCGCCATGACTGTCCTAATCTCTCTTCTCTTCTCTTCTCTTCCCTTCCTTTCCGCTCCTCTCTCCCGGCGGGCCCCCTGTCTCTCTCTCCCTCCCCCCTCTGTCTCTCTCTTTCTCTCCCTCTCTCTCTCCTAATCTCTCTCTCTCTCTCTCTCCTCACGTGTCTTCACCCGCGCGGTCCCTCACTCCTCCTTCTCTCTCCCCAATAAATTCTATCAGCGGATTCTGTCGTGTTTCGTGACGCTTTCTGGCAGGGTAACAGCGCAAAATACTAACAACAATAGCCACAAATGACATAGAATATCTAGGAGTAACTCAGCCAAACAAATGAAAGACCTGTGTGACAAGAACATAAGTCTTTGAAGAAAGAAATGAAGGAGATACTCCTGCACTATTCTTGTACTCACTAAGCAATTCTCCTCTGTCTGGGCACATGGTTTCTAGCATATGGAGATTATTAAAGAGCATGCAGCAAAGTGATCCCCCTGCCTCACAGCTGAAAGAGCACCCAGTCCACCCAGGTCAAATTTGAACAACCCGATTGATAGTCACCAGGCACCAGCAATTTCAATAAGGCACAGGTAGGACTGTTCAAGCCTCTCTCAGCTGCACATTGGTAACCAAAACTCTAAGACTTTCCCAGCTTTCTACGGTGGCACTGGCCTGTCATGCCAACACTTGGGAGGTGGAGACAGGTGGATCTCTGTGGTTCCAGGTCAGCTTGGTTTATATAGTGAGTTCCAGGAAGCCATGGCTACATAGAGAAACCCTGTCTTGAAAAAATAAAATAAAAAGGAGGGGGTGGTTTGCAGTATGAATTTTAATTGACCTTAGTAATAAAAACCTAGAGTCAGATATCGGGGTAAAACCTGAAAGATCAGAGAAGCAGAGCAGCCAGCTATTAGAGAATTGTCTTACCTCTACCAAATACTCAGCCTGAAAGATAGCTGAGCTCCTGTCTCCTCCTGCCTTATATTCCTCTCTCTGCCCAGCCATATCACTTCCTGTCTCCACCTCCCGCATGCTGGGATTAAAGGCATGAGATCCCAAATGCTGGAATGAAAGGTGTGAGCCACCACTGCTTGACTCTGTTTCACTTTTAGACTGGATCAATCTTGTATAGCCCAGGGTGGCCTTGAATTCCTGATCTTCCTGCCTCCTCCTCCCAAGTTCTGGGATCAAAGGTGTGTGCTACCACTGCCTGGACTCTATGTTTATCCAGTGGCTAGCTCTGCCCTCTGATCTTTGGGCAAGCTTTATTTGTTAAAACACAAACAGAATGTCACCACAGTGGTTAACTTCGACCAGTTAGGTGGCTCAATGAGTAGACACTTGCAACCAAGTCCAAGAGTCTGAGGTCAATACCCAGGAGAGAACCCACGCCTCCAACCTGTCCTCTGACCTTCACACATGTGCTGTGGCATGTGTGTTCACACATGTCTCAATAGCCCAAATTCAGAATTTTAAAAAGAAAAGTCAAAATAATAAGGAAAAAAAGCACCAAAATGAAAAATAATTCAACAGATTAGCTAGCTATGCATTGGTCCAACCACTGACCACACTAGAACTCCTTCGCTACACTGTCAGCATGACAACAGGAAGCAAAGCATTCACAGTTAACTTCCCACTTGTTTCCAAGTTATCACTGCATGGCTGCCTTAGGGGAAAACAAGAACAACTGAAGTGTTTTCCATGGAAATTCTTATCTCTTAGGCACTCTCTTTTGGGTTAAACAAATAACTCTTCTTTGAATTGGCAAAGAAAAGAGAAACAAAGAAAAGACAGAAACAGGAAATTTTTTTTTTTTGTTTTTCGAGACAGGGTTTCTCTGTGTAGCTTTGCGCCTTTCCTGGAGCTCACTTGGTAGCCCAGGCTGGCCTCGAACGGAAATTTTTTAATAAAGTGAGTAAAAATCATGAAGAGAGGGACGGTCTGTCAAACCAATCCCTTAGCAGGATGCACCAAGGTCTGTCTCTGTGATATGGACTTTGCCTCAGGCCTGCTCAGACAGTGTTTACACAGCATCCAAACTGAAGACTGAGTCTCCTCTACTGCCATCTGCTCATTGCTTAGCTCCTTTGTAACAAAATTGCACTCTGCACTGAGGACATTATGGCAGGAGGATCACTGTGAGATTGATGCAAGCCTGGGTTATACGTGAGACACTGTCTCAAAAGAGCAAATGGCAAAGCACATGCAGCCTCTGCCACCCCAGCTTCTAGGACCGTTAATGTCAGTCTTTGTCCTGGAGTCTACATGGGACTAAGGCACCTTGGTCAGTAACCAAGTCCACTGTCCACTTTTTGACACCCCTGTCTGGAATCTGTGATGATGCTGAAGCAGCAGCCAGCAGCAGTGGCAATGGCATGAAGAATCCCTGTCCAGCTGCTTTACTGCTGTGCTCCACTGCTCTGTGGAGGAATTTTATCCTGTGTCCTGCCTGTAGGTCTTCCACTGAGGATTCTTTAAAGCCACACTAACACTTGACTGATATGTTCAGTCTGGCTCACTGTATGATTTCTGGCTCAGTTATCTAGTTTCCCGGGGCTACTCATTTCTACCTGAACTTGGAAAATAGTAGGTAGAGTCACATTAGGCTGATTAGGGAATGGCTGGATGTTGGAGGCACAGAGGTCCTTGTACTCACAAGGAAGCAATAACAGAACCAGGACTGTTAATCACCCAGGGGTGTCTGCTCAATGGAGGAGATACAAGTCAAATAAGTGCATTCCATCCAGAAGGCTGAGAGTGGATTTTGTTAATAATCTGGTAACCATTTTTGCTATCTGTGGAGCACACCTCACCCACCTTTTGCTATAGAGGCAGACCTCATCAATATTCCCCAGAATAATTATCCCAGAGTCTTCCTTCCCTAGTGCACTAATCATTTGAGGGGAGATGTCACATGTACTCTATGGCCTCCCAACCTCTATGCTATCTTGGTCAGAGATCACACTAGATTCTAGGCCTTTTAGCTATAAACTCACCCTCATAGTCAAAAGACTCTCCATGTAATCACACCTTAAGCATTATTGTGTAGCTGGAATTGAACTGATTATTGCCTGGAAACCTTTTCCCAAATTGTACTGCATTTTAAATATGCTGACAATGATCTGCCTGGTAATAGTCTCCCCAAAGTCTGATGCAGGTTGATGAAGTCAGTCTGCACTGGGTTTTCCTTCTTATCCTGCAGGGACTCCCACAACTGGTGCCCAATGTGGGGCACATGCCCCTGGGATCAGGTAAGAAGAGTTTATCATGAATAGAAATAAGGGGTCCTCTCACTCATAAGGGGCCCTGATCTTAAAGTAAGAGAGTGGGACTAAGTATGGGCTCTTCTCAGTGTTTTGAGACAAAGCATTTTGTACGATTACTGAAAAATTTGTAAAGATCAAGAGAAACAAAAATATTTAGAGCTACAGGTCTACAAAATTTAGAAAGCATAGGAAATAAAGCAAAGAGAGCCCATGAAGTGGGGGTGGGGGTGGGGGGAATGATAATAAAGTGGTGTGGACTGCATGGTGACCATTAATGTTTGACAAAGTTCCAGCATTTCAACATTGTGGATCACCATTCTTCAACACCTTTTGACTTTCGTTTTATTGATTCTCACTCTGTGTTATGGGAGTTCCCTTATGCCTTTTCCTTTCAGAAATTTTGTGTGGGCTTCAGTGAAGGAAGATGTATACAATGGGAGCCTCTTTAAACAAAATAATTCTTAGAATAAATTCCAGCCACGGTGCAACCATATACCATAAAACTCTCCCTACTCTCATAAAGTTAACACCAAACTGCAAGAAAATTTAAATAAATAACATATGCTTGAAAATAAGGTAATGCTTGACAAATAAGATTTGCTTTATAAATGAGGTCTATTTGATAATCAAGGTTTGTAAAGTCCTAAGGTCTACTCAGGTTCACAGTAATATTTCTCTAGCTTCCTCTTTGCTCACTTTAAGCATTAGCTATTTGGATAAACTAAGCAATATTCTACAATGGAGTGTCTGGTCCCTCAAGAAGTTCTTTTCCCTTGATCAGTCATTTAAACAAAAGCCCCCATTTCCACAAGGGCTTTGAGAAGCTTCCTGCTTGCTAAAAAGGCAATCATTTTCTTTATCTCTGGAAAGAAGAGCTTGTGGCCCTTCCATTAACACATGACTGCGGTGCCTATTAACTTGTCAATGCTGGCTCCCTCAATCCCTGCTCACAAGCCCCACCCCTGTGCGCAAGCCCCCCCCTTCCTCCCATTCCCATTTACTCCTTTGTGCAGTGGTAGAGTATAAAAGTAGCCATCCTGATTCACCTCTTTTGGACCTGAACCCTGCTGGAGCTGGACTCTGGTAATAAAGTCCTTGTCAAATAGTTTATTTTTTAATGAAGAGAGAGAATTTTCTGCTGGCAGAATGGACTCCAGAGCCTTTAGGCTTCTAGACCAGCTGTTATGATTTATTATGTACCCCCCCCAGGGTATCCCAAGCATGCAGGGAAACATGCTGTGGGCTGGCGGGTGACCCAGTCCTCGTGGGCATGGCAGTGGCAGCAGAGGCAGACAGTAATACACAACACAGATGCTGCATGCACATGGAGAGTTTATTATAATAGAGAGATAAAGAGACAGAGAGACAGAATGAATGAGACATAGAGAGAGAGGAAGGGAGACAGAGAGGGAGGGGTGCTCACCTTGTGGGAGGAAAAGCAGAAGGAGAGAGAGAGAGAGAAAGGGGTGGAGTTTTTCCTTAAGAAAAGTCTTCTAGGCAGGGCAGCCCCAAGGGGCAGATCAGAATATTAACATTTCTCTGTTTTGATTATTATAAAAAAAAAGGTGAGTTATGGGAGCAAGTGGGGGAACAAGGGTGCTGAATTCTGAGGCTACTTCATGCTGGCAAGGGGTGAGGTGGGGAGGGGGAAGCTGGGAGTCATGCATGGTGGGAGGCACAAGTAAAGAAGCATTGTTAGCTGTCATCATGGAAATCTCTGGCGTGGAGATCTCAGGGTCTGGTCCTTGAGGTTGCTAGGAGAAAAATAGATTGTTATCATTGTACTTATGAGCTGGACTAGCCATGGGTAGAATGATAACTGCCAGAAAGAATGGAACAGAGAAGTGCCCTGGTGTACAGAGGAGGCAACGGTGAGCAGGGTCCAGTTGCTGGGCCTGAGCCTGGAGAGATGGTCCCAGCAGTGAACTGAGGGATGTGTTCTTCAGGATGGTAGGAGCCATCACATCTGTCATTTCTCTGGAGGTGGGGGTGCATCCATCCCAGTTGGCACCCTCGGTTGTGGGTTGGCATCCTCGGAGCTGGTGCCAGCCAGTGCTGGGGCTGGTGTATATGGAAAAAACCCTTGGGCCCAGGCAGGAGGAGAGAAACTGCAAAATAGTCTCGAAAATGGATGAGGTCAAAATGGGCTCTGGAGGCAGTTAATTTTTATCAGACCAGATTTTTTCATGCAGGAGCACCTTTCCTCCTAGGCTGCTCTCTTTAACCCAATTTAGCAGGCATTCACTGGCCAGCTCTTGGGTGCACCCCAATAAAAACAAGTTTGTTTCAAATTTGGCTGAGAAGTTATTATTTTCTTGTTGTATGTTTGCTTGATTTTTGTTTAAATGTTGTTGTTGTTCTTGTTGTTATTGTCTTACCCTTGTAGTGGGAATAACTCAATATTATAGGTCTCTTAATGGGAAATGATTTTTATTTTCCCTCAATAGCAGGAATAACTCATAAGAAGTGGAAAAAAGACTTAATGCACTCCTTTGCCTCATTTACTTGCATTCAAAACAATAATAGATAAATTAATAAATCCAACATTATGGAAGCATTACAGTAATGCTGAACTGCTGGCACTTCCACCTCTAGAAAACACTAGCAGGAAAAACCTGCCTAGGAGGAAAGCTAGGCTTGCTGCCCAGGCTCTGTGGAACAGTCTGCTGCTGCTTGGACCTGGCAAGATGCTGTTCAGGTGGATCTTTGAGTTTACAAAAAGAGATCAGTTTTAGACACATTAGAAAGCAACCAGGTGCAATGGGAAGGGGCTTGGACCTGCCTAGGCTTAGTGTGCTGGGCTCTGCTGACTCCCTATGGGAGACCTTGATTTGGGGGATGTGGAGATGTGGGGTGGCTTGGGAGAGAGGGCTGGGGGGGTGGGAGGGGGGAGGAGGTGAGATCTGTGGGTGGTATGTGGAGTGAGTAGAAAATTTCTTAATAAAGAAAAATGAAGAAAAAAAAAGAAAGCAACCAAAGGGAATGTAAAAGCCTGAACTTGTGGCTATTATGCTATAATGGTAGAATATAGTGTTTAGTACTCTGCCAGAGCTAGACTAATTGCTTATCAGAGTTCCATCAATTAATGTCAAGGTTGTGAACAGTAACATGTTTCATTCTTTTATACATCTCAAGTCACTTTCTCCTTCTCAGCACTTAAGCTTTCCTATCTTCACCTAAACAAACCTTAAAGCACCTGGTCCTTTTCATCACCACAGCATCACCCTGGCACCCTCTTTCTATCCAATTCACCAGGAGACTCAGGTGGTTGATTACTGAGGGCCATCAATAGTAAAAAGTTACATTGAAATCTGTTCTGTGAATTTATCTCTTTTCTGATCCAGTAAAGAAACCAAAATAGTCATTCCATGGGTGAAAACAAAACAAGTTTGTCCTAAACTGGTAAGGCTGTCTCCTGAGAAGCCAAGAAAAAGTGACAGGAAAGATCCCCAGGGCCAAATGGGGACAGGAGAAAAGGGGCCAGGAGCAGGGACTGAGGGAGCCCAGAGGCCAGAATTGTCCTTGACAAGCCACGGGGGCCTCTGCCCAAATGCCCAGCTCTTGGAAAAGAACCCTCTTGGGGGATCAGAAACTCCATTATAGAATATATATTTTGCTTATCAAATACCTTATTTCTCAAATGTATGTCACTGCTTATTTAAATTCTCTAGAAGCTTGGTGTTGAACACTTGGCAAAAATATAAGTGCTTAGGTATAAATCTCTAAGTCAGCTTTTGTTAATCTGAATATACCTTTAAAACCTTAAATTTTTATCACCATATAGAGTATATTCTAAACATTTCTATCATCATACAAAAGTCCACTGCTTCCATCATGCCGAGGTTACCATCCAAGATGGAGAAGAGCCATGTGGTTGCTGTTGAAAACATGTTTTTCTAAACAGTAGTTACATGCACATATACACAGAGTTGAATCCAAGTTACATACACATACATGAAGAGTTAAACCCAGCTTACATTTACACATATGGGATTAAATTCAAGTTGCATTGTACACACACAATATATATATATATATATATATATATATATATATATATATAAATATATATATATATATAAAACAGGAGTTGAATAAATTAAAAGAAAGAGAAAACCTGCATGTGCCAAGCAAGGTGAAGCTGGCTTCTCCATCTCCGACTCCCACATTGCAGCAGACCTAGACAGAACATTTTTTTTAATTTTTTAATGCCGAATGCTGTTATTGAAGGAGGGAAGAGGTCTTAAATACAGGCTTACAGCACAATGGGAGAACCCCAGGGCAGAAGTTCGCTACCAATGTTTTATAATCTTGCATCTAAACTGTTAACGCCCATTATGCAGGATACACTGACAAGGAACTTCCCTTAAGCATTCAGGAGGGTGGAACCCGGCAGGAAATTAGCATAGGGAGGATATCAAGGTCAAGGTCAGCAAGCAAGGCAACCGTTACCCAAAACGGGGGGGCCAGGGCCCTACAGGTCCCCCTTTTACTAAAAATTGAGCTTCTGACTTAGGTTGCGTGGGATGTCAGCAGGTCACCTTACCCATCATGGAGACACCTGCCCAGGCCACACAGGCACTCTTAGACAGGACATTTAGAGAGACAGAGTAAACAGACACAAGCAGGTCTTGGAGCAAAGGAAAAGAAAGTGGAGAGTTCTTTCTCGGTTCCCTGACTGACTGGTCCAAGGAATAATGAGGCCAGTCTCACATC